>VOMN01086218.1:0-37094 GCA_014899125.1 Orchestia grillus
CTTCCAACGAAGAGCCTGACGAGCCTCATCTCGTCACACAAGTTTATTGCCTCAAAATATATTTTATCATCAAAAATGTTTTATTCAGTTTTCTTAGTTCTTTTTTTTTTACTGAAGATTAGGAAATTTCCAAATGGTTGCCTAAAACACACTTGAGAAGAGGTACAGAAGAACCTCACTTTACCAATGTTGTTCTGCTCTTGGACCATGTTGGTGAATTGATTGTAAACCAAAATACATTTTTTTGGTTAAAACTTGAAAGTATACATACAAGTAAGGAGAAGGAAGTTATTTTTGATTTGAAATTTTTTTTATGTATATTTTTGATCATAAGGTGCAGATATTACTCATAACATTATTTATCAATACTTTAGTACTCACTAGATTAAGAACTAGTCTTTTAGATGAATATTTTATGATATTAAATGCTTGAGGGAGGTTTCTTCACTACGAAAGTAAATCCCCAACCCAGTAAATTAAATTCAATGGTCAAGGGTTAGAGAGAACTACTACTGTGAAAAAGAGTATCTTTGCAGAGGAACTGTAGCGAAGTCTAATTTGCTAGTTTTCTGCATTTAATTTTTTCAATTAGTAGTTTAATTTTTAATTTATAATCCACTTTGTGCACAAAGAATCATTCTGTGAAAATGTCATTTTTCTTTGTTCCCACTTTTTGAAGTGAGATTTACCCTTGTTGTTGAAAAATTCATTGTCCTATTGGCTACAACTCTTAAAGTTGTGCTTTGCAACCAATTCTTGCTATTACTTCTATTTGTTACATGTGTCCCAAGTTGCCCTATGAAGGAATAGTATCCTCATTTGAAAAATGGTGAGAAGATTTTCCTCATCTGCCCACTCTAAAATTAACTAACTTGCTGTACTGTGATGAGTCTTGGTTGTCATCCTCTAACCCAAGCACTTATGCCTTGCTCACCTCTGTGTCAAGACTCTTGCTCATAAAAATAAATTAGTCAACTACATACTTTGACTGCCTCTTCAGACTTTCAACTTTTATTTGATTGTTCAAAGTTGTTAGCATACTTTATGCATAGAGAGAGTGCGTTTAGGTGTGTAATATGTAGTGTATACCGTGATGCCACTTAGACCACACAGATAAAGAGGTGATTGTGTCTTGAGAACATAGTGCTTTGAAAACATGACATAGAGATGATAGTGCCTAGATGGGAAATTATGAGTCATAATGAGAACTAGTTGCAAAGCAGTTCAGTTTTTCAATATTTGGCTTATTAAACTGTTAAGGTCTCACTGAGCCCGCTCATACATGAAGGAAACGATCCCATCTTGCACTCTAGCTCCTCTGCACAGCCAATCAAGATCATTTATAGAAGAGTGCCATGGGAAAATGAAATTTTGATAATTGAAGGTATATTTACTTGGAATTAAGATACTAAAAAAAATTCACTGCATAAAAGTTCAAAAGGGGTTGGTCTTGTCTATTCAAGCAATCATAAACAAGTCGTACTGCAAAACTAGAACTCCATAAGAGTAAGGACAACCAGGGTACAGATAAGCAAGACAATAAAATTGCAAGCCCACAATTCAAGTCCAGCAGAACAAAACGGTGTTCACTTTGAATATTCATCACCAAGACATGGTAATGGAAACAGTGGAAATTCCTTCCTCAGTGGTATCAATTAAATTGGCTGGTTAGGGCTTTCCGTGGCTTAGGCTTTTGGTGGACCAGACGTAGAAGCAGCTGTCTTCAGGCGGCTGTCTCCTGGAGACCGTGGTCCCACACTGGCCTCCTCATGTGGCAACTTGCTGAACTCGACAGGATATCTCATCTACTGAATGTACAGGAAGATCCATCTTATTACTTCTTATCAAGCAATATAAACTTGACTATACAAGGCTGGCAATTTCAACTTCTACTATTGCACAAACAGCAGGTTACAGACCTCTGTATTCACTATCAATATTCATCAGGGTCATGCGAGGGAGAAAGGAAAAATATAATGTAGGCATCAGCATAATTACACCCGAACAAAATTAGTTTGCTCAATGAAGGTAATTAAATAGATATCTAGCTCAACCTCATACAACACTATCAATCATGTCTTAGTTTTCATTACTGGTTATTATATTTTTTGGGAAAGCTGTGAGGAATAAAATTTTTGTGGTTACATTTGTGTAGAAGCCAGGTGTTAATTTGATATTTTCTCAATTTTTTGTTCTGCAGTAGCATTAGAAGGCAAAATGGTATCTATACAACAATTGGCCATGCAGCATTGTTGGTGATTTTCAGAGTGGAACTATTATGAATGAGTAATTGTGTGGTGAATTGGGAGGGCTTTTTATGTGTGGTGGCATTTTGTGTTTAAATTCTTTGGGCAGGGCAATTCTTACCAGTTACCATTATTATTCATATAGTAGAGACTATTTTACAAGTAAAACATTCAATAGGAATAAGGAAAATAATTTTTAAGTTGTCTTTTTGATACAGTAAAACAGCACATATCTGGAGTGAGAAAATTTCTATCATCTTCATATAAATTTGTATTATTTATCTCTAGGTAACTGAGCAGTTGCTATTTGCTAAATCATGGCTCAATATCCAGAAATGAAGCTTTTATTAAGTGTAAATTAGATTTTATGAGGTAAATCTTTAACTTAATTTTGAATTATTATTTTCTGCCTTCAGATCTTCCCTGAAGTTACTCCTTTATTTTTCATTATTGTAGAAAGTAGGTTTATATTAAATGGTTACTTACCTTTGGTACATCTGTGAAGTTCAATTACTGGAGAAATTCAATTTGAAATAGTTGCTGGCACAGTTTCGTAGTTTTGGCTGCATAAAAATTCTTAAAGTTGGAATGACACACTTTGGTTGCAGACTTCATTGGCTACAGTTTAGTGCATAGACATAATGTCTGGAGTTCTTTAGCAACACATTTGCCACTGTTGTTACAGTTAATATTCTTTTAATTTCATAGAACTACTGAATTTAAATAAGTACTTAGTGCATCTGTGAAATATAATTAGACTTTAATTAGTACAATTGGGAACTATGGCCATCTACCTAGCTGCAGTAGTAGCGTTTTGCACATAAGATTTATTGTATTGTTTCAAGTCACTTGGCAGTATAGGGAAATTTGCTTTATGTATAATTTTTGTTCTATATTTAGGTAAGCCTTGTTTAATTTTCATAATTATGTTAAGTACTTGCTGCTTCAGAGAAGCACTGGTGTCAAGGACTGTGAACACTCTAATATACCCTGTTTTTTTTGCATGCTCTCAAATTAAACTTCAGGGTATTTTCTTACATCTTTTTTCATTTCCCCCTCTGAGAGCATAGTGTAGGCAATTAGGGTTATGTTTGTTAGGGTCATCTATCGTATGTTACGAGGTCTTTCGTGTCCCCTTTGCTTCTTACAGTTTTCATATCTTCTTTGCTATCTCTTTTTGTTTTTTCTTTCACATCATTCTTCATTTGTTCTTTCTATGCACATGGATCTTGTGTGGGAATACACCTTGTGTGTGGATTCCACGTTCTTTAAAGTGTATGCTAAATGGTCCCTTCTCGTCACTGTATTGGATCACATTTCATTTGGATAGAGAGCTTTAAATCATGACTGTAATGATATTGATAGTAACTATTGATTTTAGTTATTTTATAGTTCTTACGCCTATCTCATTGCATCGAAACTTTATTCCACAAAGCTGTTCTGTAAATCTTTGAAAATTTATGTACAAGTTAGCATAGCATTGAATTTTTAGCTTCCAGTGTGCATTGCTTTACCGAGGAAGTCAGCCCTCGCTAGACCAGAAATCATGGCTTTAATTAAGAATGACTTTCTGCAGAATGTCGCTCCGTTTTATCAGTGCCCTCATCACGTCCCGAGGTAGAGCTTCTCCTTTGGGTCTCCCATGGTTCTCGTAGCGTTGTCTTCCCCTCGCCCGAACACTAATCCCCAGCCTGGATGTGGTGTCAGGTCTCCCTAATGGCCTGGGGATCTGTTTTCCTCCTTTTTTGTGGACTCAGGTTCAAAAGGATTGAATGCGATTTTTATTGTGGTTCTATAGTGCCTCAAAACTGTTCAACTTTTTTGAAAACCTGAGTTTCAACTCATGTTTGAATTAAAATTCCGTCGTGCTAATTAAACGAGAACCTCATTTAAATGTCTTGTTAGACTTAGGTTTTTCAGTTTTGTTTTGATTAGTCTGGTATTTTATTTTAGCTCATGAGTATCTTGTATTGATGGGCACCCACCGAATGTAGGAGGGACGGGAAGTTTGATGAACTTGATGCTTCGTTTCATATGTTTATGTAAGGAATAGCACACCGGTGTTATGACGAGAGTGATCTCATGCGTAGTGATGTACGGTCACTTGGCCGAAATTAAGCAAGGTTTTATTATAAAGTTTCATGCTCTATTTTAACAATTTATATTCTTCTGCAAATTTCAATTCTCAGTTTTGTACTCATTTCATTGTACTGTGTAGCAATTTATGTATATCGATCGTTTCTGATGTAAGTTAGTGTTCTTTTATATTTAAAATCTGGGTTTTTCTAGGTTCATTGAGTTACGACTTTAGTTTTTCATGAACACTTGAGTTATTCAGTTTTTCATGAACACTTGGGTTATTCACTACCCCTCTCTGTTGCAATTGCTAAGTAGTCAAAATTTGTTCCATAATATTCAAACTGATTGAAAGTTCATTGTATTTTTTTTAATTCCCTTTATGCATTGCAAGGCTTGAACCAGCCCACTAAAGTGGCACAAGCCCAACATGCCGGCAGAAGCCCACACAGCGGCACAAGCCCTCAAAGCTGGTGACAGGAGCAGGTGTGCACCAGGGGGACGGTTGGGCCATGCCCTTATTGGGTGCTGCTGCCCGCGCGCTGTGGGCTGCGAGGCGCTGACGTTTATTGTAGTTCTCGGACACTGAGCGCGTGTAGCGAGCGAGTCGCATTGCTATTGCTCTCAATGGTCGCTCTTCATCTCGGGTTTTGGGTTCGCTGTCAGGGTTCGCACGCTTCATATTCTAGATCGCCAGTGTATTCGTCGATGTATCCATTGGGTGTCCTCATCTAAGGTGCGAAAAGTGCGGATCGGTCTCCCAAATACTCTACTACCGGGAGTAGGCTTTGAGGTTGTGTACTCACAGTATGCAACAAACATGTGATGTTTTTATTGTCGATTCGTCGATTCACTAATAGTAATACTGGGTGGACTCGTTATTCTCCTAGTCATACGGATATTCAACTTCTTACAAAAAATTATGAACCTCTTTGTCTGTTACGTCAAGTGCCCGGGCATCAATCAGCATTAGAAGAGTTGTAGCAAGTCGAAGTTTATTTTACTTTAGCTTGGACCTGCAGTCCATTAATGGCGTCTTTATCTGTTACGTGGGCCTTTACAACCATTATTGACATTGAATGATGAGTGGTATTTTATGTATTAGGTGTCGCGTCAGTGAATGCGTTGCGCTTGAGAGTATGCGGGACATTTTTGTTTGCACAGCACGGTTTAATATTTTGTTGAGATGGTGA
Source organism: Orchestia grillus (assembly GCA_014899125.1). NCBI lineage: Eukaryota > Metazoa > Arthropoda > Malacostraca > Amphipoda > Talitridae > Orchestia > Orchestia grillus. The sequence goes on from VOMN01086218.1 coordinate 5,516, forward strand.
TGAATGATGCAGGTATGTTAGGGCGTGCATTGCTTTCCAAAGACTTTGCCGTATATTTCAAAGCGTTTTAATTATAGATGATCGGTTAATGCGATCTTCTACAACCGAGTACCGTTAGCACGAACGTTACTACGAGTTCGTAGAAGTAGAAATAAAGTAGGTTGTTCATTAGCATTTCTCGTAAATCTTCTGATATGGTAATTATTAGTAACATATCCCAGTTTGTTTACATGTACAAGTATCAAAAATATGTGTTATTTGATCGATCCAGCGTTTGTTCGGTTCGCTTCTTTATTATATTTGTTGTATTTCATATTTTACTTCACTTTAAAGCAAAAACGCCTTCGCCAGTTAACCGAGAAGAAATTAAACTACTCTTTGTAATTGTATTGTAGAGGAACTTTAACATCGTTCATTTTATGTACAATTGCATATCGTAATTGAAATAATCAGTACGTCTGTTTGAAAAAAATTAATGGGGAAGATAAGCAACAGGAGTGTCCGGGACCTATCCCGTGAAGGCGTGGAAGCTTGCAACGACTGTTGGCTCCACAGCTGAGAAGGAACAGGACCGCTGCGCAAGAGCGAGGGCGGGGCCCTGTGAACGGACTCCTCTTTTTGCGCGCGTCTTCTGTTCGTTGGTGCGGGCGCTCTTCAGGTCTCGACTGCTTCTAATTGTCTGCAGTATTAGGTTGAGATCGGTGACGCTGTTCTAGTGCAACCGTGATGATGATACTTGACTATAATGTATAATTTAAGAGTGAACTCTTCCCTGTTTTGACATCTTAAATCTTAACGTGTTTCGTTTCAATGAGTGGGTGTTCATAGCCGTGCAAAGTGCACCATGGGAATTTAGACAAAGATTAGACATGTATTACTGTTTATCGTTGTGCAAAACTGTTGCTTGTGATTGCTTTTCGTGAGAAGTGAACCTTCAATTCGGCGTCAGAAAGAAGCTAGTGTGCTACAGTTTTTCATCTTCAGATCGCTAATCAATTTGATTATTTTGGGACATGAATGTTTATTAATCGTTGTTGAGACATGTTTCTTGGGGCCAAACTTGGGTCTATTCTCGCTGCCAATTGTACTGGGAATGAATAACTAAAGTGGACCGTAACTTAACAGGTACCTCAACTTATTGGTCAATGCCAATGCCACACGTGATCGGTAGTGGACAATGTTGGTGTCGAATTTATACTAGTTATCCCCTGTATTATTGAGGTATGGGTAATGGCTCTCGAATTCCCTTTGCTTTCTGAGGACTCTTGTTTTTACGCTGACAGCCCTAGCGAACGGTGACTTTAATATTTGGGATATTGAACTTATTCATTCCTGTTGAATGCCGTGCTAGTTTTTTCAGTTGCTTTATTTTTTTCCAGCCCTGCATACCTCACAGCCCTGTATTTCTCGCGATTGTACCCGAAGTGGCTTGAAACGAGTTGGATGAATTAAAAGAAGTGTACTCATTCCTTGTGGAATATAGTGCGGTGTTTCGCCCTGTCGAATGAGCGAGCTAATGAGGCAGGCAGCAGCTTTTAACCGCTAGTCGTAACCGAAGTCAGGGTCACACGCACGTTCAAAAATGGTATGGGAGCCCTCTATAGTAAAAATAATTGTCACTGTAATCAGGTGCACATGAGTACAGGGTTATGTTCACGACAGTAAGTGAGCTAGTTTGGGGAATAATAAAGAAATGGATCACAGCGGTGAGGCAGGAAGAGAATATATTTGCTGGTGCTTTGGTTCGTGCTTGTCCGAGCTGCCGTGCTGACTCGAGCGGGTCACGGCCGGTCGTTACTCGGCCAGCTGGATCACCTGTGCGTCCTGAGCCCCCTGTTGCTTACTGTGGTGCAGCCCTTGTTTCGCGACAGCTGACGTGTATTGGCCACACGCTTTCTGTCGGGACGACGTACTGTACACTTTAGTTTTTGTAGCGGCTGTTATGTGGCGCTGTAGCACGTTTTTGTTTTATCATACGTATAGAGCGAATAGAAATTGATTGTAGCACAATTTTAAAGAGAAGATAATGTTATCTGAGAATTCCATGTAGGAAAATAGAAAAGCAATCGTAATAGGTGCTTTCAAAAACCTTGAAAAGCGTCAGTAGAAGTATAAATTATTAGACCGGGGACCTGATTACTGTTAGTAGTGGGCAGAGTTGTCGATAAAACCCTTACCAAAAAAACCAGGTGTCTGAAAAACCTTGTATAACCTTTTTCTTTTCTTTTTAGAAAAAATTACGTATGAGGAATTTTATTCCAGCTAATGTATGAATTGCTATCTAAATAAAAAAGGTATTCTAAATCCTCTTACTATGTGTAGTACCATATGACTATGTAAAATTATTCTGCTACAGATGCCTAGTACTTTCACTTATGCGCGAGGGGCGTTGTTGAATCGTGCCATGAAGGCTGAACCGATTAATTCCCGATGATGAAATTTCACGCGTGACGTTTTGAGCAGTCGCTTAGCATCATTGAGAGTCCTTCGTAAAGACAACTTTTGAAACCAGATTTCTTTTTCTTGAACTTAATTTCAGGGGAAAATATGTCGAAATATTTCTCGAAACTATCTCAATTGCCTATAAATTTATACAAGCTTTTGTCCTTTTCAGCACCAAAGAACTATTCTCAGTTAAGTGAAAAACAAAAGCAGCAATGTGAGCATGAAAAGAAACTTAGTAAAGACGTCCTCAGAGCCCAAGTGCAGCTAAGGTAACCTATGGGGACAATAGGGACGGTTGCTCCCTTGGGACCTCAGTATGGGATCCCTCTTAGGCTCGACTTCACAAATATAGACTGGGCTAACCTTACTCTACAGCCTATGAGGCCAAGGCCAGTGTTGTCTCGTGGAGACTCTAACATTAAGAAAACATAGAACTCACCTTAGAAAGCTGTTCTTAGTAAAACCCAATAAAACTCCTTCTAAAAATACCACCCGGTTTTTTAATGAGTTTTTTCTAACCTTGTTAATGGTTGCGTGAGAGCTTTGCTCATCTTCCGCCGCTTCCTTTTTTGATGAATGAGGGGGTAGTACCGAGATTTATGATGTTTAGTAAATTGGTACATGTATGGGAATTATACCATTGATTGCAGCAAAACTGGTATCGTCCCTCGATTGAGTTAAGTAAGTTTTAGGACTTCTTTCGAAGAGGGCCATGTTCTTAGCCATGACCTAACCGAGATGGACTTCACACTCGTTTCATGGTCTATGTTCCAGCTCGGTCACACTTGTATTCTGTCGACCTGCAGCGAGGAGCTTGCATTGGATGATCCCTCGAATTTTCTGAGCTTGATTTCCTTTCATTTACAGAAGGAACTTTAACAAATCTAGGCATGATTTTTGGTTCAATGACGGAAATGTTTTCGATCTTTACGTAAATACTTTGATTACGTGTGTGCTTGTTCACTGGAGATGTTAAGCTATGTTTCGTGTTAGTAACACGTTCAACTAAATGTTTTTATTTGATGGTCTGTCGGGCCTGTCTTGTGTCTCAAAAATGTGATTTTTGATATCCTGTATGAGGAAGTATCCAACGAATTTGTATAACTGTGATTAGCCAGTATATTAAAAATCATAGTTTGAAGTATCAATGCAATTTGCATGTTTGATTTTAACTTTGTATTATTAATGGTTGAAAAAAACAATCTTTGCCATATCGCGTGCGTATCTTATTGTGGGGTGAACGATCTTTTGTTTCTTTTTACTTGAACATTCATTTTTGGCTATAAGAACTTTTCTCTGTGTAGACTAAGTATAACATTGGCATCGATTTGGCGTCGAACTGAGTTATTTGAGCATAGATAAGAATTTTATTCATATAATTTCTACTTCTACTACTACCGCAGATTTTTTGTTGTTCTCGATATTTATATTCTCGATTTTGAAGCGCGAATAAGGAGCCTGATACACTGTTGGGTGAACGCGCTCTAGCACAAGTATGTAAATCATTATCAGTTCTTACATGCATGGATGGAGGGCAGCACGAGAGGGACCGGTTGGTCAGCAAGGGCGGTCTCCGAGAATGTTTTTTTATGGAGTCGGCCAGTTTTACCAGACTGCTAATGAATATTTGGTGTCACAGGGCTCTCGATTTTTCGTTCTATATACGAGTCGACGAACTGACTGTTCGAAGCTCAACTCAGAGATGGTTTACACGACTAAGCGTTTGAGTATGTGTGAGCTGAGGCTTGTATGTGTTAGTCATTGTTAACTTCCTATGCGTGAAACTTACAAATATTTATTTTTGCATTATCCTCGTTCTTACGTGTTGGAAGATGGCAAATAGTCGACTGCAGTGTTAACCTATCATGTGTAATGGGGCGATTGCAGACTGTGCTCTACATCACTGTCGGTTATTAGAAAAAGAATTAGCTCGATAACTAGTTTCTCACCCTCATATTTTATGAACAATTTCAGGGTCGTCAGGAGCTTTATATTTCTACTATACTTTTTATTGATTTACGATCCTATGCCATGGGGACTAGCACCCCCTGGGGAGCACTGCTAGGCTGCCTCAGTTTTAGATAGTCCTTGGGGACTTCTATCTTTCTTACCCGCTCGCTTCTTCCCGTTTTCATTCTTTCTTCACTATCTTATTTATATTTTTTTCCTATTCCTTCTTAATTTGCTGTTCTGTGCGCAGAAGATCTTGTGTGGGAACCCACCTTGTGCATAGATTCCCCGTTCTNCCGTTCTCCTAAGTCCATACTAAATGGTCCCTACTCTTTCAGGGCGAGATGGTCTGAGTTACTGAAGCGCTGCTATCATTACCACTACCACCACTACTACTACTACTTATTGATTTCCGGTTCTAAAACAGTATTTCTTGCGTATCCAGTTTATCGTTCATGAGTTGAACGGACAAGTTGATAGTGCAAGTTGGCTGAAACTCGCAGAAAGTTTCGGTTCTTCATTACCATTTAGGTATAATAAATTTTACGTAGATATTGTCATAAAATTTTATTTAGCGGTGAATGACTTTTGATACAAAAATTATTGAATGAATAAAAACAGAGCATGAGCTAAATAGTAGTTTGATTCTAGCTAAATTTTTAGTTTATGAAGGTATTGAGTAAAAGGGAAGTTCATGCCGGAGTGCTTGCTGTTATTGTGTTTGCCTTCAGAAACTATAAAAACTCGCTGCTGACGACTGATCTTTAGTATAAGTTGTGACGTGTGTTCTTACGTATTTTGAACATATTTATCATGTGCGCTGATCCTGCATTTTGTTTCTCGTGTCATTGATTGATATGTTTTTCGTACCGTGGTGCAACTGAAAGTCTTTCTAAGAGGCGTTGAATTTGTGAAAGCGTCGTGACAAATTTCGAACTGCTGGCTTTGAGTCGACTCCTTTATCTTTGATTTAGTTTCACTGTACAGTTCCCAATTTGTGGGCATAGGAGACGAGTCCTGCCGACACAGCCTTCGTTGTGCTCTGCCATGGACACGATGACACGCGGGCACGGTCTGCCATCCTTTTATGTTAATCATTTTTTTATGTTGGCCTCTTCGAAGTTTAATTACAAAATACGAATATTGCATTTCAACATTACCAATGAATTTAGCGGTTTTCCAACTAGAGATGAAATCAACAAGTGACATCGGCCAATTTAAACCATGTTTTAGGTCAACAAAAATGAATCACTTCAGTGTTCGTGTTTATTATTTTTGATACCATCGGGAAACAGTAATAATCGCAGATGTTTTAAGCAATGATTGGCTAAGATAGTAATTTTAGTCGTTGCCCATCGCCGCACACGATCAGCACCTAACGCTGGAAATACTTGTAGAGCTCATTAAAATGGTTGGAAATAATTTCAAAGCCTAGTTTAATTAATTCGCAAAATTTATTCGAATTGAAATTGCACGAAATAAGTGCTCTCTATTGAAGGTCGTGCCATTCTTTAATGTCTTCGTTGGAAATGAAGGCATGAAATAAGCTCATTGGCTCTCAAGAGAAACGAAGGTGCGCGTGGTAGTCAGAATACGTGCCTGCACCGCAGCTCTGTGGACGCGACCTCTCGCACTCGCCTGCTGAGTCAGTGAGTGTACAGATGTGGCCGCGTGTGGAGGGCAGTGTCTGAGGTGCCGCTCTCGCTCCCCTCACCTGTTTCTCTGTTCCCCTCGTTATTTGTTATCATATGGAGATATTTCTTGACCGGTATCCAAATAGTTGTTTAGACGTTGTGTTTTTTTTACAGTCTACTCGCATGAAACTGTCACATACATGCATGGAAAACATGTCCATTCATATATTTTATGGTGTTATGACTTCCGAATCATTTTACTTAATTTCTGTTTAAAAATTAGTTGAAGAAGGCCAACGAATTCTATAAATGAATTCCTTCTGTATATTTCATAGTGCCGTGAGCACCAAACTTCCCGTGCGTGCTCTGCTCGGAGCGTGTGGCGCTGTCCAGCAATTACTGCTGCTCGCGTTCGGATTTTTGCTCCCAGTGAGAGTTATCCAACGTGGGCTTGACGCTTTATGTATGATACCTCCTAATGAAGGTTGTTGTGCGGCAGGTTGCGTCTTCTGTAATTACCCTTCTGTAATTACCGACGTGAAATTTGTTGTTCTTTATTAGCTTGAATAGGAATTCGGTTTGGACACTTGTATTAATTATGGTCCTTGCGGTACACACACTTCTAATGATTCTTACCTCGCGTTGGTGTTGGAAAGTCAAATCATGCAGAGTTCTTCCATAAAAACTTCCGTGAATTTTTACGAAGTTTCACGCTTCAGTTCGCAGCTTTTAGTCTTCTGGAAGATGAATATGCCTCGTGTGACTTCTTCTTTCACTTCATTTATTCGTTGAAAAAGTAGCGAGGTACATTATGTGTGCAGTGGTGACAGTGTGGCGTGTCTGGTGCGGGTGTGGCTCTCTGCGCGCCGTCGAGTTGCTGCTTCCTCTGCTGCCTGCACTAATGACCAAATTTTATGGCCTAGAGTGGTTATATATCGTGGCTTTTTTTGCAAGTGCAAATTCGATGTGGTTTTATATTATGCTCTGATGGCGATTATTGTGCCTGATGGACAGAAGTTTCTTATGGTTCAACTTCTCTGAAGTAAGATTTGCTCGAGTATAATTTTCACGATGAATTGAATACACTGCGGACATGAACTTTTCTTTTTTAATACTAGGTTTGGGTACCCTAACTCTGTCTCTATTCTATTACGTGTAACATTTCGACAGTATTCAGCGTTCAATATTCAAGGTTGACTTTAGAGTATATGTATGGAGAATTAATTTCGAGAGTGTGTTATAATGTTCTGCTCCAGTTTCTAGGAGTGTGGGACGGTGAAAAAATAACTTTTAAGGCTTTCTTAAATTGCATCAAAAATTTTGATGCAATTATATATAATATATATAGGTACATATATATATATATATAAATATATATATATGTAAATTTACCTCATTCAGTGAATGTGTTTCGTTTATGTCTGTGTTGTAGTATATAGTATAGCCGGTGCTTCAATTTATTATTGCTCTTTTGCATAGTTCCCTCTGTGTATGTTACGAGTTACGTGGATTTCTGATTGAAAGTCGGATTTATTGCAATTATGATGGCAGGAAGCCTCGTTCATGTCATACCACTTGCTGTTCTCGCGCTGTTTTGTTCACTGGAGTGACGTAGAAGAGAATTTTGAGTTTTTACGACAGCTTACCTACTTGAAGGTGTCACTGGAGTGTCGAGTGTCAGGTGAAGGTGAGGAGGGAGAAGTGCGACGGCCTCTCGACACTCACGCGCGAAACTGTTCAGTCTTGAGCCGCTCGTCTGCCTTATCGCTCGGGATTGCTGATGTGAAGTACCCACCGACTTCAAACTCCTTTTATTTCATTGATTGGAACTGATGTGCAATGCGAGGGTTTGGGTTTTGTGGTTTTATGAATGAAATTTAAAAAGTTATAGTGGGTTTTTCAAGTTGAGTAAGATTAAGTTGAGTGGGCTTTTAGTCAGAACTTATTGTTATTCGTTAACATTTTAATCAAACAATGATGGAGTGACCTTGATTTTATGTTAATTGTTCTTTAATTCTTACTCTAGAGATCTTACATTTCTCCCTAGTTTTAATCCAATGTGAGCGAACTAAGAGTAACTCAATTTATTCTGATTTCAATATTGTGATCGTCTCCGAACCAATTATATCCTATTCGTAGTTTTCCTTCATCTTGAACCTGTTGTACGCAGAAGTCATGTAGCCTTTGTATGTGCGTATTAGCATATCGGCCGAGCCAAAGTTGTCTGCCCACACGGCGGCGGTCGATCGTGGACTTTTATTTATTTACTGCACCGTAGCAAGCAGCCGCCATAACAGAGCGGCGTACATAAAAGCGGTTCTGATGTTGCAGCTGTTGAAATACTGTGAATCTGTCGCTGATGTAGCGAGTTCTGCCTACACTTAAGCTAGCTCCTGCAGTTGTTTTCTCTCGAATCAAATAAGCAAATTCATTAATAGGAGGAGACATTACAACTTTTGTCCAAATAGAAGTCCGGTGCTATTACAAAAAAGTAATATAGAGCATGCTATTTGTCCGAAGCATTGACGAGAGCAGCATGGCTCCGAGGAGCAGCGTTACAAGAGTGTGACGACGCTGTGCAGTGGCCCGTGCGTGGGAGTGTGTGCGTCGGGGCACACCTCATCGAGCGAGTCGGTGCGCCTTCATCGTTTCAATTCGGTGGACAGCCGGTAACGATTTTTTACCCGACAATCTGCGCACACTCTTGTGTGACCTTCGAGGACATGACCAAGCCTGAGAATGCCTCCTGTCGAGCGTAGGATCAGTCGACTTAGGCGTCGGCCTATTCATGCATTCACTTTTTGCTGCGCTTTAGATACGGTTCAGGAATTGTCTTGTCCTGCATTCTTTGCTCACAATTTTTGTCTGAACGCCAATTTTCACCCGACTATGTTGCTTCATTTTTACGCCATCTCTATTGTTTGCGCTAATGGTAGTATTTATCTTGATTGATTCTATGAATTTTTTGTTGCAGATGTAAGGTTAATACTCGCTATTTCAAACCGAGCGAACACAGCTAATTTTGTTGTGGGTGCTGCAATTGCTGTAGACTCAAACCCATATTCTTTGTTGTATTTTTCTCGTATAATTTTCCGTTTTGGCCCTTTCGAGATCTGCTATGCGTCGATAATATGCTTATTTCTTTCGTTATTTATTACACTATGTGCTGCCAGCTGGTGAAGCACGTTTTCTCTACTTGCCCAATACGGAAGACGTGGCCAGCTGCGAGGGCTGGCAGACTGTGCTTGCTTTGCTCAGCTGTGATGCAGGCACGATCTTAGTGAAGAACTTATGTACTTGCGTACTTTCACTTTTTGGTTTGAAATTATTTCATTTCGCGGCGAATAGTTGTGTGGTATTTTACTTGATAAATTGTCACCTCTTATTGATTTGAATGTAGAAATTAGGATCGATTTCAGATTGAGGTGTCTGTATACCCATGTTTTTCTCCCCCAGGATTGTCAATAGGTAAGTTTGTCTATCATGAGCTATGGGGATTGGCGTCCTCAGGGAGGCACTGTTTAGTTCCTTCATCTATAGACGGGTCTTCGGCACTTCTATCTTTGCTCCTTTCTATGTATATTCACATCTTCTTCGCTATCTCTTTTGTGTCTTTTATTCTTCTTCATTCTTAACTTCACTGCTTCTGAGCATAGGGGATCCTGCGAGGTACCACACCTTGTGCATAGAGTCCCCGTTCTCTGTAGTCCATACTAGATGGTCCCTCCTCTTGGCTCTCTTTGGATCATGTTTCACGTGGAAAAGGAGATTTAAACAAACTAGTTATCTTGTCTGTAATGTTTTAAAAATGTTCATTCTCCCTCAATCCTCATGTTTTCACCACTATCAGATAGTGTAATTTTTTTCTTCTTCTGAGACTGATAGTTGATGTAATATTTTTACAGAAGGATTTCAGTATTTTTGCTGATTGATGCTAGGATTGGTAGATGAGGTTGAAAATTCGGCGAAATCCTTGAAGTACTGTAATGATACTTGAGGTATGGAAGGCGACAGTAAGTGCGAGTTTTTTTTGCAATGCTTCTTTATAATTTTGCATTGTACTAAGTGTACGTTATCAATGTTCTTAAGTTATCAGAATACGATTCACTCCTTCACTTTCTGGATTGAGACCTGCGTGATAACTCCCAATTTCGACGAGTGTTTTGTGACCTCCGTGTTCGTCCGTTATGCAAGCCCAAGCAAGTACTTGTCTAAAATGCACGCACACAACTGTACTTGTGCATGAACCAATGTCAATCCGATGGGCTTTCGAAATTTTCAAGCGTCATGTTTAAATTCTAGTGCTAGATTAAATGATCATCAAAACACTATTATCGTAGTCGTAAAAGCAGTGGTCATCAATAGTAAAGTCCGGTGTTTTAACTGGTTGTGTGTGTTCAAATCTATAATTGGAACTGCTTAAAATTGCCGTTTAACCATCGAGATAAGTCCCAACGAAATTCGTAGTAAATCTTGTGAAAATCTGTTTAGAAAATACCAAAGGTAGTATTTATCCTAGATCCTTTTCAAGCCTAATTTTTGTGGATTTTTTATATGCTTCTAAGGTTTTATCAACCATATGCAGTGAGTCACAATAGAAAAAACTTACATTTAATGAAAAATATTTTTAAATAGCGAAAGAGTTAAAGGATAAGTTTTCTTTTAACAGCTCGCGCTGTAAAATGATATCGTTTACTGGCTGCGGCACTTTGCTTTATCGGTGGTGCAACTCGTAAGAACTGTTGTTTAACTCTAATGGAGTGGGGCAGACTCTTCTGGCTCGTAAAACCAGAGGCAGATTTTCTGCTCACACCGCCGCTCACTGCTTGTAGATGGTGGGGTGTGCATGGGGCCCAAGGGACCAGCCTCCTTAGTTTGAACATGTTGATAATTTCAATGTCTGGTCAGCGGAAGAACACCAGTGTGCACAATACGTAGTCTCTATTTCTTTTTTAATTTTCTAACTAAAAAATTACATTTGTCTATCTGTTGCTTAAATGTTATTTGGTGTCATTGTCAGTGTTGATACGCATGTGTACATAAATAGCAACCTTGATCGCGATTTATAACTGTGATATGCGCAGTGCGCTAGTGCGTGACATGTGCGGGTTGGACTGCTCACGCCCATTTCAATGCGCACGGGTCGAGGTAATGGTTTCCCTGTAGTTTTTGAAATTACTTTGGTGTGCCTGTATTTCTTTGCTCTATCGTGTGTCACGCTCACGCTGGCCAGTTTCCCAGCGTGAGTCAAATTTTCTTGTTTATTGATATAATGCTGAACAATGGGAGATGGAATTGCACCTGAGTTTTATCGAGTCGAGCGAGGCTGTATGGCTCGACGTATTAGCAATTGATACTTCCAACTGGGCAGTATACTCGTATTAATTTTATTTTCTCCTGCTGTAGGTCTGGTTTGTTCTTCTATTGGTATTGAATTACGATCGCTTGAATTACATTTCTATTTCTCCTGTGGCTTATAATTCTTTTGCTATTCATGTTGAAGGACATCCTCTCTTTCATTTCTCTTACACTAATTTTTTATACCTCTTCCTTGCCATGGAGCATTCATTTTTTGTCTTCATCTGAGTAAGAATTGAATTTAATGTTCCAGAAGATTTGACGAATGGATTTTTTTCTCTATGGCTAAATTCACTTCTGACATTTTCGCCCTATCATTGCTGCATCGTGCGTGTACTGCTCGAAGTTGTAGCTGGAGGGATTCGGTCTCGGTGAAAAATTCTTATGTACTGTTTTATGAAGTTTATTTATGAGCTCTAGCATGTAAATTCTTGTTGTTTTATAGAGGTGAGGTGAGTCTTTTCAGATTGTTGTTAAAGTTGACTAATTATATACCATTTTTTAAGTAGTGATTATGAGATTTTGCTTTAGTTTTATTTTGTGGTAAAGTAAGCTATAATTTCCTTTACGTTTTTTCTGTCTAAGTAACACATTACGTATCATATCTGCAGTACTTGACGCAATTTCTGTTGAATGTCCCAGTGCAAGATGATCTAGATGCTGTGCGGTCTTCATGTATGCACTCGATATCAATTACATGAGTATTGTTATTCTTGATGTCAATATCGGCTTTTCAGTATAACGAATACCGATATTCTTTCCTGGGACCTTTGAAATATCACATTTTTGCGCCAAACTGGTACCTACTACAAAAATTTCCCTTAGGCTAATTGCTTGGTCGCGGTGCACGACAAGTCTTCAGTCGGCAAAGCCCGACAGATTTATACTCGCATATAATACTGTTATATCGAGGGTTACTCCTCTTAGAGTATTGTACTCGTAACTTTTTATGTAACTCGTAACTTTTATCCAACATTTTCTGTTGAAATTTTGTAACGACTAGTTCGATCCATATGAATTCTTTGGTAAATACTGCGTTAGTTTTCGTGCATTCGGCGTTTGATATACTTATTTATGAATTGTGGTTCAGGCGTATCGAGGTTTCGCAATAGTGCTGGCAGCTGGCATGTGCTAGAGGATCGCTACAGGCTGCACGCAGGTTGGGCGTCAGCCTTTCTGGGTCGCTCGATTGCCGGGCCCGGCCACCTGTCTTGTGTCGCTGCAGAAGGTCAACACAGGCACACTTGCGAGCTGGGTCTGTGTGCTGCTGTCTCCAGCTATTTATTGCGCTCTTTGAGTTTCAGGATTAGTGCCCTTCTAGTTTTATATCTGTTTAATCATCAAAAGCGATTCCAATTCAGTTTCGACTTCTATTCTGTGTAAAGTTGAACGGGGGTTATACGTGCTAAGTCTTCGCCAGTTTCGATATCTGTGGTTGCCTATGTTTCTTTGAGTGTAGGAAACTCACTGTTAAACTTATGCTGGCAGTGTGAGGCAGGTTGTCGTCTCCGAGTGGGCAAAGCGGCGGCACGCGCCGTGCTACGTGTTCCCGTGATCGATACGCCGATATTGTGCTCCACTCAGACCGTGTGGTCAATTGTAGCTTCCCTATTGATTTTATTTCCCTCGGTTTCTTGCTCCTACGTTCAGCTAGCTAACTCTTCGTTTACGAAAGTAACTCTCAAATTTTGAGAATCAGAAATATTCAAACTTTTTGATTAATGCTACACTTGTTTGCTCTTAGACACTTTCGTTATCACTGAATCATAATTGAAATGTTTACATCTGTTAATATTGTTGAAACTTACTTTCACAATCTTTTTGGTTGTTACATTTTCAATTTTATTTACTGTGTTGCCTCCGCGCGTTTTGTGCACCTGTAAGGTACTTTTTGAAGAGAAGCTCGCCAAGAATAACTTAACGCGGCTGAATAATTATGAACGCATAATTTAAAAGTTTGAATATGACTGCTGTTCACTGTGCTCTGTGCGAATGCAGAAGTCTTCTAATAATATAGAGAATAGCGGTATCAGCATAGCAACCCATTTCCTTATTTTAAAATGACTTTTTTTATGTATGGTGGTATTTATTTTTACGACTGCTTCAAAAATGTTTTCACAGTCCATAAAACTTTGCATTCCTTTATAGGTTTCAGTTCTACAATTTCTAATTCGTATTAAATGTGTAATTCTCTACAATTTTTATTCGAAATGATTTTGGTGGTGTTAAATTATTTTCTCTATATAAATCATATACGTAAAAATCTACGAGTAGATTCAACTAACGTTTCCACTGCTTTTTCTTGCGATTGTATTCGTTTGTGTATCATAACTACCATGATGCTGATGAACGCGAACTGTTCTGCACAGTACCATTTACTGTTTTTAGTATGTGTTCGTGTTCCTTCATTAGCTGCCCTCGCTTCCACTAGCTCCGTGCAGTGCCTTGCGTAGGAAACCCTCGAGCGTGAGCTCTATTCATGCCGTGCCGTGTGTGGAGAAGGAGCGGTAGATATGTTTTTATAAGGTTGTGGCTTGAGGCCCCTAGTCTGTTGCACAGCAGAAGGCGTTGCATTTGGAATGGAAGGTCAGGCTCCTCTCTCTTCCTGCGCTCTCACCGTAAAAAATACCATCGGCCAGTGGTATCACAAAGTTTCATAATGTACTTAAGTTGTATTTCATACTTGCTGTTACTGTTTCCATCTGTTCTCTCTATGTACGCGAATGCACTAGTAGTTCCTGTTATCCAGATGCCCAATTTATTTTATTCTGAGTGCCCAGTTTGTCGTTATGTTTCAAAAGAGTGCGGATGCAAACGGAACGAGTTTCTTGATGGTTACAGGTGCGTATCATATTACCATCGTCTTTAGGGCTCAAGTATAATTGATATTCTTGTCGCTATCATTTGATTTATAGTCATGGAAATGTTTTGATAATCCATTTGCTATGCGATTGAGCTTCTTTTAGTAATCTTTTTATGGGGATCCAGTGGCGTAGAATTAGGGCCAGGACCAACCGCATGAAATTTGATGTTCTTGTATTGATGTCCGTATTATTATCATCGGCTCGATAAAAGTCTTTCGTTAAATCTTATTTATATCGTATTGGATTGACTGATGGCTGTGCAGTCGTAGTATTTTATTATGCCGGCTTTGTTTTACATGGAATTCATTTTGCTTGATTACGAACATATGTGACATACGGATACCGTTGTACATTTTACTCTGCGTTTGCTTCTTTCCTTTTATTGAACTTCATATGAAGATCATGAGAATTTGGGTAACTCGAAAATATTTTAGTTCAAATAGTTCTGTGACTTCATTTTGTTGCTACAAGAACTCGCAGATCCTACACTAACCGAGCAAGAACAACGTCCAAGCGTTACATTGCCTCCACATGCATGTTCCAGAATGTGTAAAATTTACAGGTGAACGAGCATTTTTCTTCTCAATGCAGTGAATTTACTACGTAGTAATTGAGGTGACTTCTACCCTCTCGCACATTGGCAGTCCACACTACCCTCGCCATGGACTCGAGCAGCAGGTCTTTACACTTTCTACGCCTTTAGCGGGTCACCCGTGAGCACTGATGTCGTCTTCCTCTGTTGTGCAGCTCCTCAACCTATTCCTGCCTTTTAGTACATAGAATTCTAGATAGCAGGGTATCTTTGCTAATTTTGTTTTTAATTCTATCATAAAACGTTAAAATTTCAAAACCGTTATACTAAAAAATTGCATTCTTATGAACCTGCTCAAGTCGGAGTAATGGGGCAGAAAACTTTTTGCAGCATCACGCCCCATGGGATTCTTGTATCTGAAAACTGATAGTTTACCTAACGTAAGTACTTGGAGAATTCAGAGTTAGTGAGTTGCCTGAAGTTTATCAAATGTTTTTTACAGGAATGTTTCTGAGGTCATGTGTGAAACGTTTTGGGTTGATCATCAGCTTAGCTTGATTGCGAACTTCACTTGTCATATTAATGCCAGTTGTAAATGAATCGATTCGATTTAAACCCGGCATTTTCAATGAGAAACTCTCACAGGTTCTGTAGGGGTGAGCTTTTTTGTTTTTTTGTGTATTCGACCATTATTATTTTTCATGGGTGAAAGAGTGTTATTTATCCGAAAAATCATAGATTTTCTTGCAAGTGTGTCCTCGCACATCGCTTTTAAGCAGGTGCTGTAAGTAGGGAGGTAGCATTCGGTTCTTGCTCCTCCGTCTGTGCCCTCGGTGTGACCAGCCATGCGTCCCCAGCTGCTTCATCTGAAGGACTTTTTTGACGCTTGCTCTTCTCACTTCTTATGATGGCGACTGCTCTCATGATCTCGCAACATCTGCTCTCCACGCTCCTCAATAGTTTTAAGCTCCGTACGGAAATGATCAGCGTGTAGCACCACGTATTTGGAATGAGATGAATACAAGTTGTAACGTTCAGCAGTGGTTTATCGTTTTATTGACGAGTATTATCGAGTAGTTAATTTTACATCTGCTGTAGTTCATCGTGTTATTGATGAGTATTATCGAGTAGTTTATTTGACAAAAGGCCTAGTTTATTTCCTGATTTCAACAAATATTAGGATTTTGTATGTATTTTCCTACTTTCTGGGTCAGAGTTATTCTCTACAGCCGCCAGTCTCGGCTGTTCTTCCTGGAGGTTGACGATGCCTTCACTCTGACCCGAGTCACCTTTTTCCTTTGTTTGAAAGATATCCATCTTTTACTCCTCCCATGGTGTACGTACTGGATCATTTGATATTTTTTGGTTGTCATTTATTGTCGTTCTGTGTGTATTTGTTAAACATATTTCATGTTCATTTTTCCTATTTTTTGTGTTAGCATCTAATTACAGATATATTGAGATGTGTTCGCTTTTGGGGGAGGTATTCAGCGAGATCTCATTCGTCAAATGTTACGATAATTGTTTTTCACATCCTGCTCTTCTTCTGGTCATGTCCACACATCACAAAGACATTCACAGCAATAAAGTATTTCAGACAATTTTCATTTTTTGGTATAATATTGTTTCAGTAGATGTTTTCTCATTGCTCTCGAAAGGGATTGTACAATGATAGTATGTAACATTTCATTATCAACTAGCACTCTAAGAAAGAGTTCTTACCGTATTAGACCCTTCAGTTTTCCAACCTATGGCACTATCCATGCACGAGGATCAGTTACCAGGGATTTGACGATTTTCATTTGTTTATGGATATTGAACCTTCGCGCCACCGCTCTAGAGTGAGCGCCTCAGGCTTGCAGTTGTAAAGGAGAAGAATAACATTGTAAGGATGGTGATAGAATAATCTCAAGGGGGCATACGACATGCTATCGGGTAAGGTTAATTAGATTTATCTATCCTATGCTGTGGGGATAAGGGTCCCCCGGAGGACACTGTTAGGTTACCTCAGCTGTATCTAGGACTGTGGGATGTTTATCTTTCGTGCCCACTTTGTTTTTCCTTTTCAGGCCTTTTTTGCTGATTATTCTTAATCTTGTCTTCCTGTCCTTTCTCAACTTGCTGTTTCTATGCGTAGAAAATATAGTGTGGGAACACCTGTGCATAGATTCCACGTTTTCTTTAGTCTTAACTAAATGATCCCTTCTTTCTTGAAATCGCATTTTATGTGGCTAAGTACTTTAAACTAACGAATGAAATGAGTGAATAAGCAAATAAATAAATAAATACATTTTGTTAGAATAATGTCAAAATGAGTTCTGTTGCAAAGAGACTAAAGTGAGAGAAATATTTGTTTACCAATACATCATTGCAATTCGGCTGTTCAGAACTAGGATTCAAAACGTATTGTGTATAGTTCTTGATCACGTAATGGTCAAGTTGTCGTTGACATTGCGTTGCAGTAGCTACGTGTTGGCTTGGTAGGGCGTCAGTGCTGCTCCCTCGACGCTACTTTTTTCTGTCCATTGTATGATGTGTTGCGTCGGTTAGCATTGATTATTGTTCATTTCTTTGTATTAATTTTTTTATATTACGCATTCCACTATTAATTTGTTCTAGCAAGAAGCGCACTATTCGAGTTGGTATGAAGTGTCGTTCAGGGATTGTTTGGATGCCACAGTTGGAGCTGTCTTCTGCTACTAGAATGAAAGCCGCGTGACAAGCGCCATACTCGTAAACTAGCTTTCCACTTACTTTCTACGATTGTCTCCGCTAACTTCTTGTCATCATCACATTTTGGTCTTGCCATTCTTGGGCCTGCACCTCCCTGCTGTAATAACATCGCAGTCGAGACCGTCGAGTGCCATTAGGTCTTCCGTTGTGTCGGGCCTCCGAAGATGTGCGCTGCCAAGGTTTTTTCTTGTAACCTAACTTGTCTCGTTTTTTGAGTTGAGATACTGTATGGTATGCTCTAGCTTACTGATAGATGTTAGCTAGCTGTTGAGTACGAAAACTATCATAAAAGGGAAATCGTACTGTGTCATTTCTTTAAATTTTGATCCCGGAGTGATAAAGAATACCTATGCTGCTTCATTTTGGACTTGAACCGATGTCATGAATGATAGCCCATCAATAACTCAGGACTGAGAACCTTTAGTCTTTGTGTCAACTGGACGACGATGCCATTTCGTCGTTGGCGGACGTTGAAGTTCTAGCTATTTTAGCTTATCTAGAGACTCGAAGCTTAGATTAAGCAGTATTAGCTGTTGATGCATTCATAATTTATTGGCTGTAGGCTTATATGTATAGGTTGACTGAATGGATTTACGAATGTTCGATCTCGTGCGCTTACGCAAAGGAGGAGACTTCAGTTTCTCTCTGCAGAGAAACACCATGGGCAGTTGGCGTTCATTAGAGGTACTCCAAGTTAGGCTTCACAGAATCAGTACTTGTTTCAAGAATTTTTCCGGTTTAATTTTCGACTTGCGATGCTTAAAATTTTTTTTCTCACCTTACGTTTCTTTTGAGAAGCTTTTTAGTTAACATCTCTTGCATTTCGAAGGAGATGTTGCGAGTGTGATTTAGGTTTTGCTTACACTGAGGACTTCAGGCTGTTCAGTAGTGGGTAAGGTTTCCTTGGTGTCGGAGACGAGTTTTGTGATGGTGCTTGCCCTCGGGAGCTCGGTTAAGTAAGCCCTCTGCTTTGGTCGGGACAGCTGGCCGCTGTAGTAATGTTAAGTTTTTGAGGCTTGTCTGGGCTCATTTATGTCATATTTGTTTATTTTCGTAACACTCGTAACATCTTTTTACGGTGGTAGGGGAGCCCGGCGGTATCGTGCAACCAACCTGGATGAGTATCATTACTGTTGGAAGTATTTATTGTTAGTTTTGCGAGTTTCTGTGTTGGTAAATCCTTAGTGCTTGCCCTGAAACAAGTTCACCAGGCTATCAGGTTATAGAGTTAATGAACTGTAATCCAGAAATAGCATTTCGATGTTGATCCTTGAGGCCCCCTCCTAGGCACTAGTTCCGTCGCTGCCAGGTGGCCACAGCGTGGTAGCGTGACAGAAAAAGAGTGCCCAGACCCCAGAGCGTCTTTGTGCTCGCCTTTGTGCTGTTCCTACGCTGTACACATCGGGTCGGAAGGTGTTTATTTTGTATTATTGTTCATTTTTCACGTCCTCATGTCCTTCATGTGGTCTACTTCTTAAGAATAGATTTGGAATGTTTGAAATCATATGATTTTTCTTATTTACAGCTGGTTCTTGGATGGAATGGCTACGTGCTGAAAATTTGTTGTCTACAGGCATTTGTTAACCCGCTTCTCTACTGAAAATCAAATAGCACTACTGAAGCCTCAGAATAACATCGTCTTTCGACCAGGTTATGCAGACGTTCATTTACTTTTAATGATCACATCTCTCTTTTGGTAGTTGCTACTCTATTTCATTTCAAATGGAGAAAACTTGAAGTATTTTAAATATACTGTTCTTCAAGAATTTCGTTTAGGTGAATATTTTCAGAGTATATGAAATTTCGATTGTTTAGTCGGGGTCTGTTTATTATTAAACAGTATATGAATATATTACTAGTGTTTTAACGGTCTTGCGTTAAGTCTAATTGTTTGGATGGGAAAAATGTATCTGAGAATGAGTGTAATAGGTTTGAGATTTTTTCTGCTCTTGTTTTTCATAGCACCTGATCTGTTAGGAAATAAATTGGATTATTTGAATCAAAGTAAAAGAGATTCAATCCATCTTCTTCAGTTATTTAATAACGCAGACGTTTCTCAAGGGAGTTTCTATTCAATGTTAGCATAAAAATTATTCTTTCTCGGTTTTATAAGTTGTACTGTACAAAAAGGACCGAGATTGAGCGTGAATTTTATAAACGACACTGTCGACTGAAATAGGTGTTTTGACAAGCGAAAGTTGCTTTGTTCAATGCGGAACTGATTTTAGTTCAAGAATTTCATGTGTATATTGTAACTGCAGAATTGATCAAAATCTATTATAATCATGGAAAAGTAAGTTGCTATACACTATGTGAATCAACTCATTATTTTAATTATTGATCGCTCGTCGCGACCGAGTTTTTTATCGCATCCCGCGTTATACTCACTCATGTTTCTGAAGAGCAGCGCAGCGTCTCGTTATCTGGCCGTAGAAGCTGGGGTTCCGGCGTTGCATAATTACAGCTTGCGAGTGTTGCCATTTCCGTCGTTTGCAGATCTCTCGGAGAGCAACACAACGCACAATGGCTCTGAATACATTCAACTCCTGCAGACGCTGCTTATCTCGTCACGATTGTTCTGCTCTCTCCTCCGTATACTGAGTCTGTGGTAACGTGATCCAGCGTTCTTGTCTTGGTCCTACAGATATTTAAGAGAGGAACACAGTTCATTTCAATTCAATATTCCTGTTTATTTTTCGTGATTGTTTGATGAACTCAATTATTCTACGCTGCCTAACCTATGGTCTCTATGTAATTCTCTTAGCTCTTTTTTTTACTTCTGTACTAGTAAATTATTGTCTACAATAATGCCTGGAGTACCTTTCGCAGCAAATATGGCGTACATTCTCGTAGTACGCTAAATTAGGTCTAATTTATTCCTCGGAACCTTGCGTTTTTCTAATTTCCGTTCGTCGCTCCTATGTCGTCGAGTCCCATTCTAAGCGAAGCCTATTATTTTCGCTGGAAATATTCTTACCTTTTTTAGCGTTTGCTGGTGGAGTTTGAGGCAGCGTCATGTAGCTAAGTTCGACGTTGACGCTAGTTTGCAGAAATCGCATATTATTTTTTTTTCAGTCATTATGTTCCGATGAGAAGTTAATTTTATATTTATTATTCTTGTCTGCCCTATATAGCGCTCATCGTTTCTCACAATCATTTGTTAATATAATTGAACTTCATATTCCTTTTCGTCACCTACACTAAATTCCGTTCTCCAAAGCTCTCAATAATGCCTTTCAGAAATGAAAACTTTATGATAATCGTATCGCTAGCTTGATGGTGCGCTCTATTGTGTTAGGAAAATTAGTATCTTTTTAGATGCGTCTTATTTTGAAACATTTTCAGTGTACTCTACATTTTCTCAAACTTGCCGTTTAATGGTCACATTAGCGATTCTACTGTAACTAGTGCGTATTTGAAATAATTTTCACTTGCTGATTATGTACGGGCGAGTTCCGTCCTGTTTAAGCATCATTGGAGAAGATGGCGCTCCTTTGATGGTAACCGTGCCAGAGCCGCATGCCACCGGACATTTCGTGACTTCAACGCTTCGATTATTCAATAAGTAATTTCACAGAGAGTAGATTAAACGATGATCATTAAATTTTTGTATTATATTACAAATGCATAATAATCTGAATATTTTTTCTCAAGCTAATTATTACTTTTTTGCCTTAAAAGCTGCAGTGCCAAATTTTTATGTGCATTTGTATAACAAATGATGTTTATGCTTACACTTTGCCACCCAACGTTGTTTGCGCTAAGCTCTCAAGTACACATGAATCGCATGTTCTTTTCCACGTTGTGTAGCTCGCAATCAGCATTATTTTTTATGTGGCGTACCTCGCTTTGAGGGGATGCAAAACTGAAAATGCCAGAAATTTTCATTTGCCTTCGATTAGGTGACTTGCTGGGGTATTGACGATATCTGATTTATTCGGCATGCACGTCCGAATTACTTGCATGTACTTCGCGAGCTTACAGCGTGCGAATGTCACTCTCGCCATCTGATGTATGCCCTCTATCACATTGTTGTGAATCAACGTTCAACTTACGGTTTGGGTCGCTAACAGGCAGCTAACCTGGACGTAGACAGCCTTTGAAAGAGAAACGCCAATGTTTTGAATGTTATTGATTTATTTCAGAAGAACAATCTCGAGCTCATTCTGAAATGTGTGTGGTCTTTCATGTTCTTATCGTTTGGCGCCTGTGTGGGTTTTAAAGCTGCAATTTTTGTTGTAATTTGTTTGTCTTTTGATCTTTGATCGTTTGTAGGTGGTCCTTTTAGGAAGAACAATTTATCAGCGTCCGTAA
Source organism: Orchestia grillus (assembly GCA_014899125.1). Lineage (NCBI taxonomy): Eukaryota > Metazoa > Arthropoda > Malacostraca > Amphipoda > Talitridae > Orchestia > Orchestia grillus. The sequence goes on from VOMN01086218.1 coordinate 27,346, forward strand.
ATTTACTGTGGGGATTCAGCGTTATCCTAAGCGACATACTCTTTTCTCCTTCACTTCCTGACGATTGCCGAAGTATCGTCAAAGAAACGCTTAGCTCTTATTTTGAATACCGCTCTTTTGCTTAAGTATTTAATATTTCAATTCAAATCCTTGAGATGTTCTATCAATCTTCATTGGACTATTGTTCTGCATCAAAACGCATGTATCGAAAAAAAGAAAGAAATATGGTAGTGCCGTGAACTGTTTTCTCACAAGATTAAAGCTTCAAGTGCGAGTGCCGTTTTTGTTTGGTAGATCAGGTCCAACGGACTGAAATATCCCAGTTTTCATGTTCCTCGACTGGTCTCTCTGCTCGTCCTTTATCTCTGGAAGCGCTAAATAAATCAGCCTGAGCTATGGGTTACCGCTGGAAAGGTCTGTTGCCATTAGTTCCCATGAGCTGCCTCCCTCTAATGTGATCAGCTTGGTTGCTTCCTTATTCTTGCCGCTTCTTCAGAAATTTTCAAGTCGTCTTTGCCAAGTTCCTAGCGTGAAGTTTCTCGTATCAGGTCTCAAGTTGTAGATGCTTATTAGAAGTATCAATCGTTGGCTTGTTCAATAGTCCGTAGTTATGAGTCAAAACGGAATAACAAAACCCTTTGGGAATTGTACAACTTGTTGAAATTGTAGGGTTATGTACAGGATTATTGTGTAAGAGTGATTTTAGAGTGTGAAAATAAAGAATAAATTTAGTTAATTAATGTTTTGTCACTGTCCAAGTTTTTGACCGAGTCACTTGATTTGTATCCTACTTGTTCGGTGTGTTCACATACAGTTTAAATTAGGGTACAAGTTTCTACAAATTTTAGATATCGTAAAAGTGTTTTGTTCAGTTTTAGCATATGTTAGTGACTGGCTCTTATATGTAGAATGGTTACTCATTCACAGAGTGAAGTGAAAGATGAGGGATTGACTGTGCCCGATAGCGACCTAGACCGTTACAGTTACCACATCACGTCGCTAAGCCGTCGCAGGCAACGTTTGGTTGTGACCAGAGGTCCGGGCGTGACGCACAGGTGCGGCTCTTGGAAGCGGTCGGTCGTACGCGAGTGCCGGCTCACTCCTCAAGTTTGGAACAGCCAAACTTTACTGTGCTCATGGGCTTCACGGTTTGCTTTTATGTACTGCCTTGTTTGTTCGATGTAGTTCTAATGCTGTATGAATTGTTAAATTGATTTTACCTGCATCAGTACGTTGAATCGTCCATGCGACGTTGCCATAGAATGTGATATAGCTAATAATTGGATATTAGTAACGATTACATAAGTAGCAGTTTTGCACTTTTTATACATCGAGATAAGGTTTTTTCATTGTACCCAATTGCTCATTTTTGAAGAAAATGAGTGACCATATTTTAATGGTAGAAATAAGTAAGCATTTTTTTATCTAAGTACGTGTACCGCCAAAGGTATACGTGTAATATAGGTACTGTTTGTTAAGTACGCTAGTGTCTTAATTTTATTCATTCGATGCTGAAAGTGCAAATTTTCATTTCCAAATGACCTGTTAGGAATTGCCCGAGTATTGAGCAAGAAGGCTCGCATTGATTAAAATGCAGCGAAAATAATTTCTTGCTTATGTTTCTTTTGGTAGCTACGCGCAGGTGTCATCCAACTCGCGTGTTGTTTACTGCAGAATACATTATGCGTAGCATTGATGTGAAACTTTTGAAGCTAAATAAAGCTTGCGATGATGCTAGTATTCGGACTAAAGTTTTCAAGTGTGATTCATTGACTCAATGTTCTGATGTAAAACTCTTTTTTATCTTCAGCTATCAAGTTACTGATTTCGGGTTTGAATAAGATTTGATGTGAGGCTTGTCATTTATAATCATAGGCGTTATGAATGCATTTTTCCTTTCATATTCGTTGGATCTTGCTCTGAATTGTTGATTTCTCCGAACTTAACTTATACTGGAGAGGAGTTTCTAATCGGTGAGTTTTGTGTTATATGGTAGACGAATTTAATATACTGACGTTCAGTAGGGCCTTGATTTATTCTAATGATGTTTTTTATTGCTGTAAACGTTAAGAATCCATAGACTTTATACTTGGGTAATACCGGAACTTAATCTTACGTTATTGCAATTGACTGATAACCATGTTATTAACATCGATATAGGGCAAATCAGTGTTAGTAAATAACAGTCGATTCTTAGACTCTCATTCCAAATACTGTAGGTGGTAGGTCAAATATAAATGAAATGTCACTTTTCAATGTCTAAAAAGTAAAACGTAATTTTTAGCTCGGATTACGGCGCATATGAAGTTTTGATTTCGCCTTGGTTTCTGAGTCATTTTTCCATCAAACTGATGAGGGTTCCCTCCTTTATGTTTATTGTATACCCAATATGTTAGGTGAAATCTTGGTATAAATTTCAGTTGTTATTGTTTCTCTCGCTAGAGTTAAACGTCGAGTCTCATCTGTCGGTGTCTCACTTTCACTGTTTTCCTTAGTTATTTTTTAAAATACTTTTTTTCATCGCGTGATATTTTAACTGAGAACAACACGACGTGATAGTACTATGATTCCCACTTTGTGACGACTGCAGTATTCGGCGCCATCATAAAGCCAGCCAAGCTTGTCAGCCAGTTTCCTCCCTTCATGCATGAAGTGCCTCCTGTTCCGTGATGAGCCTGCCGGGCGGTGCTGGCCACCTTCCTCTGTGCTGAGGTGTCTGACCTGCTCCAGTCCGCAAACGGCTTCTGGCCAGCTCCGCCGTGCCTCATTGAGCCCAAACCACCGTCCGGTGTGGCGAGTCTTGTGCTCAAAGAGGTCCTGCGAGGCTTTTAAAGTGTTCACGTGGAAGGATGATTCGTGTCAAAATTTTGTCCTGTGCCAATAACTATGGAAAGTGACCATAAGCCGTGTAAGCTTTCAGTTGCACAGACTTCGTTTTGTAGCATATTGGGTTTCTCCTACGATTCTGCTCATTGGCTACTTAGTATTATTGTTCCCCCGAGCAGAAATGCCTTAGAGCGATCAGCTTGGCTGTTTTCTCTATTCCATTTCGTTCTTGGACAGCTGATTATGGTCTGTGCTTCACCGCTTCAATATGGCGTGCTTGAGTGACTAGTGGTTTACGAAGCGACTAATTTTGAATTTGTGTGTGCAATGGAAATTGAAATCGGTTCCCAGTTTTTTAATGACTCGCCAAGTAAAATTTTCCCCGTGGTTGTATTCCTTTAGCGACGATACCGATGTATGAAAATACTTACGTCAACCTAATATTTTATATGATTTTTCTCTTTCTAATTGAAACATGTCGAGTTGATTTTGTTGATCGACTTGGAGGTCGGATATCTATGGAATTAAGGTCGAATATAAACCGAATCTTGCTGAATGCCAAGTGTATAGAAATTTTTAGTAAGTATAGATAATGAGCAAGCGTATTCTTTACTGTTATTATAATGAAGCAAAGAGGCTTATCTTTACCGGTTACATAAAGCGAGGCAGCCGGGAAAACCTTTACGTTCATAAGCAAGCATCGCTTCATAGATGCGAGACTTGGAAATTGTTTTTATTTGTGATGTAGATTGTGAATTTGAACTAGAAATTCTCATTACATATCTCAGTAGTAAACTAAGTTTTTACGTAATGAAGTTATTTGTAAGAAAAAAGTTTTTAATTTTTGATTAGATAGATTATATGTTCAATCGAGATATTGTAAGGTTCCATATTGCTGTCGAATTTTTAAATATAGATTTTGAATATTTTATTAGTATTCATCCAAGTATAGTTTTGGGATAGAGGCCGAGGATAACCTTTCTGTAATTATATTTGTAGCGCTGTTCAAAATATATGTAGACTCGAGAAATAGTCAAAATAATTAAACTAGTGTGTAGGTTTTCTCTTAAAGCTTCCTTGTTGAAATCATAACTACGTCAACGAACAATTTTGTCACATAGAGGGATCAATATCAAGACCTGTAACGACGAAGCGACTGCACCGTGGGCGTGCTCGTGCTCAGCGTACCCGTTGCACCTGTATACTGTTTCGCGAGTGGAGCTGTGGGCGGGCTATTCAGTTGCCTGCTCTTTCTTGGTCTGGCTAGCGCACTTGTCGTGCTCGCGGGTGCCCACACTACGAGTCATTGCAATTGATCCGTCACAGAACAGATGGGCATCTTAATTTCGCTGCTGTTGCTCTGACAGGCCGTTCCGGCGTGAGCAGCGCACAAGATACACACCTCTAGTCTTGCCTATAAATATCCCGATCGTCGCCGCCTGAGGTATTCTCGGAGTGGGTTTTTTTTGGCACGCTCAGCAATATTTACGACATGTTGAAGTGGCTCTCTCGACGCTTGTTACGCCCGAGTGCGTGTTTTTTCCGTTCACGCAGCAGCCATTTCACATGGTTGTGTACAGAGCTTTTTAGGCGACTCGCTGCTCGTTGTCACAGCCGGCTTCCGGTATTGCTAAGAGGTAGCTACTCTACGCTTCTGGCTGTCTCGTATTAAATAACCTATGCAATATTGATGCTTGGAATTGTTGAAATTTTTAATGAAATGTTCTTATATTGACTATATACCATATACTCAAGCATATTTTCAGCCAAATAAGGCTAATTCTAACTTTAGCGAAAGTGTAAACATCTTGGGAAACAACCTAATGAAAGTATCACTTCAGGAGGAAAATTTTAAAGGATCTTTAGGAAAACATTAAAAGTACGACATTTCATTGTCAAGTATTTTTAAGGGACGTTGAAGATTACTGGCAGCCAAAAATTGCGTACAATGAGCATTGGTGGACCGCATCAGCGTGTGGCTGATCAGGAGGCACCGTAGAGGAAGAACTAACAAATTTATTAATTTTTTTTCTAAAACAGTTAAATATGTTTGTGTTGAAGTGAAGCCGCGTTAATAATGATTTGGTATTGATCCTCGTAAAAACGATAACTCTTCGCCTGTAATTACATTTAAAAGTAAGCTAAACCATTATTACTGAAAATACCAATCATTGTTATAGTGCGAGTTAAGTTTGTACTTTTTCATCTGACTCGAATTTACTCTCCGTTTTCCAACATCTGTTATGAATTACGGCTCATTTCTTGACAGGATTTTATACACAATTTTGAGTATCTTGTTACATTAAATTAAAGTTTTACGTTTCGGTGCAGCTCCAATTTATCTGAAAAAACGTGTTTATTGCCCCTTTTAAAAGGATTTCGAATTTTGTGAAACGAATTTTTATGTTTAACTTATTAATAATTCTTTGGAATTACTACATATTTTCAGTTTCATATTTAAAGTAAGCAAAATTTGATTTTATAACATATATCAACATGATTGGAAAATATTTTATATTTATTCAGTTTAAATAGTCAACGGAGAACTCCTAGTTATTGGTAGCTCTATTTACGACCAGTAACCGGCGTGAATTTTCCCATTAACCTTCATGTAGTCGTATTGTGCATATTTTCATGGGGATTCTTTTGTATAATTTCTGCCAATAATTACAGTAAAAGCTGAAATGTGTTACAGCAACAAATAATGGTTAACTTTATGCTCAATCATTAGTCTTGATGAAAAATGATTAACATTCTTGATGAATACTGAGTGTTAATCGGCCAAAACTTTGTACACATGCTGGTTGTATTTCTGTATTCTTAGTTTCATAAATTCCTTTATTTATATTGTTCTTTTCATTGTGGTTTTCCATTCATCAGTCTGTGGATTCCAAGAGGTATAATTCTGTGTTAATTTTTAAAATTCCATTGAATGGCTTTTCTATTCGTATTTTCGTCGCGCTCATATATGTACCATATAACATGAAGGTCATGGCGTATCACCAGGGTTTTAGCGCATTTCAATTCATTATCGCCATTGTATTCACATCTTGAATTTCGTTGTAATTGTGGGGGCGGCTGGAGCGGCTCAGCAATGCGTGCCCAGCGCCGGCTGCGGGAGGCGCCGAAGCGTACTTCCCATGACTGGCCTGCACAGGTCCCTGCTCCCGCGCTCTTTTCCTCCTTCCTGCATTTCTTCAGTGCACTCATTCTTCAGCGCCCTATTCTCTAGTTCATTTGGTTGTGGAATAGTTCTAGTTTATTGTTCCTTTTATCTGTTATTTATTTATTTTTTTCCTTTTTTACTTTTCTTCTTCGCTCTATCGTTCATTTTGTTGGAAAATCAGTTTTGTTTACATTAGTATTGTGCATTACTTGCTTGCTTTCTCGTCGCTCCGTGTTTGTGTTTTTTTATTTATGTATACGAGCGTCCTCTGCATTATGAGTTACATATGAGAATTTCGTGCCGTTGGCCTACGGATATCAGTAATGATAGCTTAATTCGAATTAAATTGTTTAATGTTGAAGATACTTTATTTTAAAATAGCTATTTCGAAACATTTTAAAATGCGAAAACTGACGCTTGTTCTCCCTGATGTCACTCATATTCTCCACTGTCACTGAGAGACAACCCATTGCAAAGCTCACTATTTGTAGAATTAATTTTTACGTTATTTTTCCCCCTTAGGGGGCATAATACAAGCAATAGGGTTAGGTTCGTCGACTGTGCGCTAAAGGGACTGGCGATCCGAGGGGGCACATTCAGCATACTACAGCTATTGATAGACCTTCGGGACTTATGTCTTTAGTGTCCACTTTTCATCCTTGAACTTCACACCTTCGTCTTTTCTTCCCCTTCATTTCGAACTTTCTGCTCCTATGCGCAGGGGATCCTGCGTGGGAACACACCGTGTGCGTAGATTCTCTATTTTCTCTAGTCCGTATTAAATGGTCCCTTCTTTTTGCTTACTTCGGGTCACATTCCGTTTGGGTAGAGAGCTTTATACCATGACTAAAACAAACTGTCGGTGCGACTAAGTCCGAGTCACCGAAGCGCTCAATTTGCACCATCACTAGTTCTGTTGGTTTTCGCGTGGTTTTCGCTTGTTTTTACTTGGTTTTATCCGCAGTGCTGTGCGGTGCGTAAATTTTATCTTAAATAATGCATATTGTTTAAGAATATATTGTAGTGGATTTCTAATGAGAGCTACGAGCAACGTTTTGTAAGATTTACATGTATCATACTTGTTAATTAGAAAGGCTGATATGTTTCTCTACATGCTGTATATGTCTCGCAGTATATATTCGTGTTGTAGTTCTTTTGTTTTTATTATTTGATTTTCTCCAAAAGTAACACGAAGTAACGTTTAACAGTTTGCATTACTATTTAGCGTGTTTTGTTCACTGTTTGTAAGAAATTCTTGGACTTGAAATGTTACATTTCATCTTTCCGTATTTCTAATCAACGGTAGCCAACTATTTAATGACCTTCATTTCGCTCATTTGTTTCATTTGCGTGATACTTTCTAGGAATCCTGCCATATTACTGAACACCTTTCTAGCCAAAGGGTTTTAATCTCATCATTATAACGAATTCTTTAGACCCTCAGGTATTGGCAAAAATGATAATTTCAAGAAATCGTTCGCAAGACTTCATTAAGGTTATTGCTGTGCGGTGGCGGTCGTGAGAGCTCGTGCCATGAGATGAGCTCAGCGGTGGGGCTGTTTTGGTGGGCTTCGTAAAAGCGAGGGAAGAAGCAGTCCGTGTCAGGTTCCGTGTCTTCTTTCCTGCGAGTTAATGGAAGACGATTTGTCTGTTTTTTTTTTCAACTCACCATTTTTCTTTTATTTCTGAAACCCAAGTATTACGGTATTCTTTTAGGTCGTGCTGCCTGTTAATCCTGAACTGCGGACGCTTTAAAAGATAAATTGTGTATTTAGTGCTTCAGCTTGTGAGTCTTAGGTTGATTTTGTTTTAGTTATTGGAGTTGATGTGTGCTCTGTCTCAATTATGTGTCTTGAGAGTTATACAACAAAAGGCCTTTCATTTTGGTGTCGCTCGTACAGCTAAGCTGGATTCTCATTGTCAACCTTAAAAGTGGAAAATATTGCCTATGTTTGTTGACGATTTTGTCCCGGAAATAGATCCTTAAGCAATCACTTTTAGATAAGCGATTTTATTAGTTCAGCTTAAATTTTTTCATTGCTGTGAAACTATATTTGTTGTCTTATCCTCTTGTTTATTTTTGCAGGTTTTCTCAATATTTTCATTAGTGAGCTCAGTTTATGATGCATTTGTGCCCTTTTTCCCAATGAGACTTCGTGTCTCGGTTGTGAGACGTGTATTGGTTTTATTTTGATTACTGCAAGTGTGATTTTGATAACATCTGTCACCACCATGCACTTCAAATCATCAGAACCAGAAAAAGCCTTGAAGGTAAGTTACCATTACAATTTCTGCTGCTGTAAATTTTGTGTTGTGTCACGTAGGCCTTTTAAAGTGAGCTTCATTTCCTTGATCTTGTTGTTTTCCCCTGACTTACCCTGGAAGACCCACAAGCTTCACACACTCACCATCACTAGTATTTGCGAAGTGCTCTATCCTTTTATACATAGTTTTTTACATATTTCTATTTAAGTATTACAATATTTCATTATTGTCTATCGTAGTTGATGCCGATTTTGTATTATGTCACATCGATAACGCTCGCATCTGAACGCTGAAATGTAGTGAACTTTGAAGTGTATCTATTGTTAGCTACCTGCTGTTTCAGCAGTTATGGGATGGATCCGACATGTCTAGAGGATTTGCACGTTGTGAGGTAAGCATTTCAATTTTCAAACTGGTGTCAAGGGAAATAGTTGATTTTTTGTGAGACTGTCTCGGCAGACAGAACGGCCTCATTCAACAGCTCGCGGATATGCGAAGGCACACAAAGCGGCGCCACCCCAGTGTGGCCGGGGCGTGAAGGCCCAAACATCTCAAAGTATCTGTCTCGTAATTTCGTAGAGGCGCTTCCGTGGGGAATTCATAGTTATTGATTAGCAGAACTTGCAATGTTTTGTCAAAGCCGGGTTGCGAAGTCGTGCAAAAGTTTATAAGTCCGATTTTGACTTCTATTGTCATTACGATTCCGAATCCTAATATTGCTAAGATTCCGACCTCTCGGTGTTGTAAAAACAGTCCTCCTGTTAATAGGGACGAAGCAGCGATATTAAGTTATTTCAATGAAAAATGAAAAATAATTCATCCCTGCATTGTTTACTTGAAGCCGAACTGAAATTTTTGAATTCATTAATTCATTTGAGATGTGGTTATACTTGATAAAAATACTACGTGAAATACATTCTTAAAAATATATTCAAATACAATGAGTTAATCTTACAGTATAGAATAATTGAAACATGGTTTATCAATACAATACAGACTACATTACAAACTACACGACTTCAATACAAAATGCAACACATGGTGCTTAACAGGTACATAAATAGGTAGAAAACTGTTGGAAACCTGATGATTTTATCGTTTTCTGAACATGAATGATTCAAATTAAAAGATTTTGAAATTTTATAACTTTGTAATAATGTCTAACGGTTGCTACTTTTATGATACCGCTGACCAAGGCAAAGCTTACCAATAGATTGTGTTTTGCAGCTATTTTTGGTTCTGTAACTGCTGTTATTAGGGATTATAATTTTATCCAAAAGTTTCAAGAGTTTAAAAAAAAGGTATTTATATAGATTTTAATACGACAATGAAATGATAAATAGGTTAGGACTCGTATGTATAATAATTACTTCCATTGTAAATATTCAAGAACATGTGAATTAATCAAAGCTATAATTTAAGCGATTAAAAATCAAAGTTCGATAGTTTGGTTCCCAGAGCTGGGCAGCGCTACTTTGAAATGTAGCGGCCG
>VOMN01086219.1:0-16598 GCA_014899125.1 Orchestia grillus
AGCACAAGTTCAGCACAAGTACAGCACAAGTACAGCACAAATACAGCAGAAGTACAGCACTATTGTGCCCGACCGTTATGCTGCTTGCCGTTCAGCCTGGAGCTCAAATCGAGCTTTGGTTTTCCAATAGCTCACTCATACGTTATGGACGCTTTCAGTGGCCTTGTAAATAAATGAATGTCTGTAAAACTTCATACGATGAATCAGCAAATATACGCTGACGTTTCTCCGGAATAAAATTTAACCTCATTCTCATCTCACCTAACGTGGGTATTTGTTAACTCGTTCACTGCGGGGGACTAATCTCATCAGTCATAAAATAACGCTCACCAGTGACGCGAGTGAGATCAGTCATGGAAATAGCACGTGCATGACGTGTGACTGACGAGATCAGTCCCACGCATCGGAAGGGTCAATACGCACTTCCATACAGACTGAAGTTTACCCTCACTGAAGCGCTGCACTGCCTCACTGGGCTATCACAACAACACCGAACGCAGTTGACGATATTTTCTGACCATAAATGCAGGCTAGTTTATTACAAGAGACATGATCACAGGACCAGGGGCCCGCTTCCGTATGAATTTGGCAAGCGTAATAGTTTTGTTAATTAATTCACTGCGCTAGAACGTGGCCGGTATTTAGACAAAGCTCCTCACCATATGGCGGCATACTTTTTTTGTATTAGAGTATTGTAAAAATTTACTCTTATGCATGAATATTCCGTGCTAACATCATTTGCAACTTTGCAACTCGTTATAAACTGCTGAAATAGTACTTCTCAGCGTTTGATTTTCAGAAATACTGTTCCCTGGTCAATTTTAATTCAGAAAATCGGCGTGGAATTGAAGTCACTGATTGCGTTTACGGACTTCGTTTTATCCTGAGTAATAGCAGTTATGAAAGTTGTTTCTGTTGCCGTTGTTTAGCTGCCAAAGCAAGAGTTCTAACCTGACTTTGGGTCGCATGTTGCATATTGATTCCTTTAGCAGCATGCTGTTCAGGAGTGAGAGTATCATGCATATGTGTTACATAAATTCTACAATTGCAGTTTGCGCGGCTGGAAGCGAGGCTCATTTGCTTCACATGATGCGTTGAATGTTAAGCTACTTTATAAAAAAAGTGCAAGAAGTCAATCATAGGTTTCCTTTCATCTAACAATGCATACTCTAGAAAATAGGTTGAAATAGGCATGTGCGCATAGATGAAATGAATTTTCAGCCCAACTCAAACTCAAATAATTAATGCCGTGCTCACTAAGAAAGAAGCACAACAATATATAGTTACATTTTTCCATGTACTTTAGTTTTACTATTTACTCTAAGGACTTTACACAAGTAACAAAGAATTCAGTCATCGCTTCTGTGGGGTTTCCCTGTTCGCTTTCATCTCTCGTTTCTTCTTAGCGCTCTCTTTGAACGAACTCTCATATTACAATCGTCGTTCAGTAAAGCAAGTGGCTGTACTGATCCTCCGAGATGTTGTGCTCGTGTGGGGAGTCCCTGCATGAGAGTGGGAAGGGAAGCTAGGGGATGCCAGGATGGGGCGGGGTGGCGCGGGCACCGTACGGTCGATATCAGCAGCATTCTGAGAACTGGGACACAGCAGGACACGTCGGGATCATGCCTGCTTCTTGGAGACACTCTTTTCTCACACTTGTTCTCAGAACAAGTTTTTTGCACTTGGTTTGCGTGAGGAATATATACAATACATGATACATACTACCAAAGCCATTACGAACACATTATCAAATACTCATAAACTTGAACAGCTAGTGATATTTATTCCAAAATTGGGCCTATTTACCGTATTTAACTCGTTGATCTTCATTTTGGAATAATTTGCTTTACGATATTCACAAGACTCGTGTTCATTTTGGATGCATTTTGCACATCGTAATGAAGAAAAAATTCTTCAAATACTTTTTCAATATTTCTCCGTTTTCTTACCAGGCTCTAGGAAATTGTTAGTTACTTTTTAATTAATAAAGGTTGATTGCAATAAGCAAACAAATCATTTTATTAGTTCAATAAGTGGTTACAAATAAATTTTTTTTGTTGAATACATGTTCAGCAGACTGCAGAACCTTAGGATGTTATTAAAACCATGTTTGGAATGGTATTTTTTAACAATAGGAAATACATATCACCTCACAAAACTGCTTGAATAACCACAAAATAACACAAAAAAATAAGAAAAAAGTAAAAATACCAGCATTTCATTTTTCGAAAAACTTGCAAAAATTATTACGGTCAGTAGAAAAACAAATTATTAGCATCATATACACCTGAATATCATTCGAAATAAGGTAATTCTCAGGACTCAAATAAATTTTACAATGAGAATAAGTGCAATAGCTTTGATATATTTTCCTGGCAGTTTCGTAACATGAGTTAAAATTTATTCTATCATACCATTTTTCAAAGTCATTGCTGAAGCGCCGTGTTCCCAGCCTCATGATGAAAACGAAGACACTTTTTTCTCGCTGTAAGATCCAAATTCTTCAGTTTGAAAACCTAGATTATGTCACTGAATGATTTCGAGTAACTGAATGTAACAGAGCCAAGCCGCCAATAATTTTAAATAATATGGAACTACGATAAATCCTACGATTTCTATCGAACAATTAAGCAAAATCTACTCACCATAGGGTCTCAGACTTTTAAACATTCAAGAGAAAAAGCGCTCATAAGTTTATGCATTCAAGAATGTGTGAGCTAGAAATAGTGTCAACCTGAAATAGATAAAAAAATGTCCAGTGGCCTGCACAGATCGATAATGGGCCGCCACCGATCACACGCGTATAATTCCGAGAGGCGCCTTCGCTAAATTCTTTCGTTTAAAAGTGAGCCTCTAAAACACACTGACCCCTGAAGGCGATGCCGGGCTGTAAAGGGGCGACGAAAGTAAACTCGTGGTTTTAGGCTTGAATGATGTAGAACAAAGGAACAAATGAATGAGGTTACCTTTCGATGTATACCAATCCCGCCAATCAACATGGTCGAACATTTATCATTTTATATGGTTTACTACTACTACTTACCATTTTATAGGTCAGCATTCATTTGGTTCTTATCAGTGAAAGAAGATAAGAAAGACAAGCAGTCAAATGATCTAAAAAGAAAGCAGTGGGGAGGCGCAGGAGCTCGTTCCCTGACTTGAGCGTGTGTCAGCAAAACGGTTCCGAGGCCCCTACGAAATTCTCTACCGATTCCTTAAATGTTCTCGAACTTGAGTTACATTGTTAAATATTGCTAAGACTTGCCGAATTATAGACCCTTTTAAAGACGTGTAGATTGCCATGTTTCTTAAAACCTTAACCTTAGTTCTATTTTGTTTAAATATTCTAGTAAATATGCGTTCTCTGAACTTCGTGTACTCTTTACTCCAAACCAGAGCTCGAAATTTTCAAAGTACATCAAGAATAGAGTTGTGCGAATACTTATGTCCTAACACTGAAATGCAGTTGGGTTGTAGAGCAGGCTCACGAAGTACAAAAAATGCAAAGTCTGGCTTTGAAAGTTTGAATACAATGTATTCACCTGCCGGGAGCTGAGCTCTGCTGATAACCGTCGCTGGTTCTGTCAAAATATTACTATGAAGAAAAAATCTCTAGAAAAACGGCTTCAAAATCTTTATGCTTGAATGAAATCTAGGAAGCAGATGCTTGAAAATTTACAATACCAAGGAATAGGGTCTAGATGCGTTTTGGAGATTAAATTCAGGGCCGAAAAATTTGGGATACAATAGTAAAACAAATGACTCACTTGAAATTACTCAAGCCTCCTGATCTTTACCAATATTTACTTTTTACTCCCGTGTATTAAACTTACACTAAGGAAGGTGATAAAGACCTGAAGCGATAAGTACCTGCTCAAACTTGCCCTCGTAAATAGTTATTTAGAAATAGAAGTAAATATATACTTCCTTATACTACTCCGAAACGAGACCGCAATTAAGTTTTCATTGCAATTGTATTAAAACTTGACACTCATTGCCTTCTGCCATTCGTGAAAAAAGCACACTCCAATCGTTCTAAGCAAATTTTGGATCTTATTTCTTAATAAGATATTGATGGTGGCAATTAGTTAAAGCATAGCATCATGTTCACACGACCATCAAAACGCTGCTGTCTTCGTACGTGAGTTGATAAGTTCTTGTATGATATTGGACGTACAGCTTTTCATTGAATAGGCATTGGGAATTTCTTGAAAATTAACTACATTTTATCAGTTCAATAAATCCTACTTGACCACTCTGGTATACGTTGGGATAGTGCATTTGATTATATATATGTTCATGAATACAGTTTTTATAGGATGGCCTGAAAGTCCTCCAACTTATTCGGACCCACAAGTAGCTACGAACATCAATTGGAAAAGTTCAAGAAATCCATGTCTGTAATTTTAATTCATGTAATGCTCGTGGTAATAAATCATTAAATTGTTTAAATTAGCTTTCATTTCAATAAGACTAGGCACTCACCTATTGTGAGGATGCGGTGCCCTGCAACTAAAATAAAATATCGTTGATAGTTCATCATCTGAAGGATTCGAACTACGTAGGAAATAAATGCACCTTAACATGCATCAAAAATTCAGTAGAAAGAAACAGTATTCAGTATTTCAAGTTCTCGTTCAGTGTTTGTAAGGAGGGCATGACAGTAGAGTCTGACCCCTGTGTTGGATGACGCGGTCGTCGGAGGTGATAAATGAATCCAGTATTAAGAGTCTGACATTGAAGGGAAAGACAGAGGACGTCGAAGTAAAAATTCACCCTTCGATTACGCAGAATGACATCGCACACCCTAACCTCATGCAATACGGATCTCTTCCAAGAACTTCATGAGATTCGCTTGCAAGAAACCCGGAAAATCTGCGAGTATCCTGCGGCCCTAGAGCGTCTATTACACGAGAACGTTCTTGCCAGCGGACGCCGGTGTGAATGCGGTGTGGGAATTACGCGGGCGCAGCACCAAAACAATGACCCCTTCAGCAGGGCGATGGCGTGTACATATATGAGGTCAAGTTGTGACTCCGCTTCAGACTTCAAGCTGAGGTGCCAGTAGCAAGACGTGCGTGTTCGCAGTCAGAAACAAGCGGAAAATATTTTTCTCTGTTCAACTCGACTTTCCTCTCAAAGGTAAGCTCGTCAATAATCTTGACCAAAAGACTCATGGAGTTCAGACGCGTAGCTCAAGTTTTTATTACATCATTAGTGTGGTTCAGCTTTCGCATTCATAAAATAGAAGTCAACCACGTTGAATAAGTTCGGAAATATCATTTTATGTTTCATTTATTTATCTTACTCTTTTGAATACACAACTTATGTTTTGTACGGATAGTGTTACACCAATTCCAGCAGGAGCAGCTTTTTCAGGTTGGTTTAGTCGTGTCAGTCAAATTTCTCACCAAATAAGAGTAAGATATACCTCGAAGCAGCATACGCGAAACTCTTTTGTACAACATAACCTATATAAACTTAAATTATTCTACAACTTAAATAAATTGCACTACCATAAAAACCGAGGCTATGTTGAAGTAGCTACTGGGATCACGGTCTTATAGTTCGGGCCTTCTGGGCGCTTGAGCGACTGAGCGGCAATGTTTGAACTCTTGATTAGTCGCCAGATTATGGTAAAACCGGACAACAAAGTGCTCTTTAAAACGTTCTCTGAATTTCATTCATTGACCCCATTCCAGACTTTAAAAAAGGTGATAAAAGTTTAGGAATAATATATTCTGCGCCTTCTGGTATATTCTGCGGCTGTGATCGCGGGCTCGTCCGCAGCTTCAGACCGCCGCTGCTTGCTGACGTCATGATTGCGACCGAGCTGAGCGCATATTGAGAAAAAACCAAAGTAGTGAAATTTAAATTGTTCCGTGAATCAAAATTTGTTATTTTAGCGAAATGCCATTCGTGAAAACATATCAATTCCTCGTGCACGGATAAAGGTCTTGACCTCATCTGTGATGTGATCGGTGTGATCAGGTTCCTGCCCAGCGACTTCTGAAGCCACTGACTTATGCTCATACTAATACGCTCTTGATGGTGCTATCATGACGCCTTGGTAAGCCATTCGCCCAATGAAGGTAATTACCATTGATTTTTAAATGGTGCACAGACCTATCGATACATTTTTCGTGTATTTTCGAAAACGCTGTCAACGGGTATTAGAGTTTTGTCGGTGCTGTGCTTCTTCCTTGTAAACCCTCATTATCCTCCAGGCGGTTTTCAAATTGAAGACGTCGGGGAGAGGAGTTGTGGACGCTTCGTGAAACTAAAACAATTGTCAGCTCCTGAACGAGTGCATTTTTTTAACTGGCTCGTTGAATAACTATTTTCAATTCTTTACCCCACACATTTTCTCCACTGACGTTAACCTCTTCTCCTTGTCCGTTCATTACTCATTCTCAACTTCGATTTTGTTGCAGTAATTAGATTTTAGTAATTAGGGCTCTATGGCGTACTGGTTAGCGGGACGACCTCGCAGCCGGGACGTTGAGGGTTCGAATCCCAGCTCAGGCAAAAAATTTCACGTAACCAGGGAGTGCTTTCCTTCGAAAAGCCAGCTTAAACCACACATTCCTCACATTCTTTAACACGCCAGTAGTTGTAAGGCAGTGAAAACCCAACGGTAAAACGTGTTGGAAGTAATAATGGTTCTTTCCTACAAATTAACTGAATCGGAATCAATTAGAATGAGGCTACAACTAATTGGAAATTTATTCTTGCTTGTTTCAGCTCCCAGCAATGAAGTTGTTTGCCCCCCTCTTGTGCCTGGTGCTGGTGCTGGCGTGCGTGTCCCAGCAAACGACCGCCAACCCTCAAGGGTTCAGGGACCGCGTCAGAGGCGCCTACAACTCCGCCAGGAACGCCGCCAGGGGGGTCGTTGACTTTGGCAGGGGGGCCGTGCGAGGGACGAGGGACATGCACCGAGCTTACCAGTGAGTGGGGGCAGAGTGTGGTTCTAATAACTTATTTAGGCAATAAAATGACCAGTAACTCGTGTTAATATTGACACTTGTCTATTGAAAATTTGAATATGTTAACGTGCAACGAATTTTACGGGGTATGGGGTACGTAGACCAACCGCTCCTACCATTGAGTGTGGGCACTAAGGCGTCAGGTTATGAGAGGCTGAAAGGGGAGAAATGTTCATATTTTTCATTTTAGGACCATAATAATTCTTATTAAGGAATATATGCTTGAAGGCGGCTTTCCTTGCTCTCGCATTTATAGTAAAATCTTGCGAAACGTAATGCCTCAATATTGTTTGGCACTAAAGTATGTACTAAAATGACTAGTAATTAATTCTTATCTTCTCTTATTCATTCAACACTAAAGCTAATAATATTTTGACTATAATTAACAACTAAATAAGTAGCGAAACACTTATTTTTTCTTGCAACAGATGACATTTACGTACAGGAGAAAAATAAAATACAGTCCAAACTTACTGCAGCTATTTGGCTGACTTGACTAGGGCAGGAAACCTAGTTCACATGGAAGTAACGATTCCACTAGTCAGAGTAAAATTCACGTACTGTGTCATCGAGATATTGTATGGGTGGTGGCGTGCAAATGAAAGTAGAAGCTAATGAAGTGAGTGCTGGCAGCTGCGGGTGAAGTTCTTGATACCCTCTGTCTTTCGGGTATTTGGTTCTGCTGATGACTCCAGGCTGCGAGGCCATCACGCTAACCAGTACGCCATGGAGCCCATGACTGAGAAAAAATTTAGCTTTAAAAAACTAAGATTTTCCATAACTTAGCAAATCTCATGCCAGGGAGAAGTTTCATGCAGAAACACTTAACTTGAGATGTAGAGCATATAATGAATATGATATGCAGCATTAGAATAAAATAGAATAGAAAGTGGCACTACTGTTGACTGCGAGGACTCCGCCTCACTCCCTGCAACCATTGCGGGCTGGCCGTATACTTTAGGAAGTCGTCGCTCCTGCAGCCTGGGACTCGAGATACCGACATCTGTCGGGGCCTTATTACGGCCTCTACATTCCCCGTAGTAATCCCACATCCCACACCAGGGACATGCGGGACGCCAACCATATCAACTCGGACCGATACTTCCACGCCCGCGGCAACAGAGACGCAGCGAGACACGGCGCCGGAGGACGCTTCGCTGCTTCTGTCATCAGGTCTGCACTGCTTCTCATTGCTTCCCATGCTCAGTTGCTGAGCAGGACTATACTCACTGCTCCTCATTGCTTCCTCTAAAACGGTTAGAATGTTATCATCCAAGAAGAAAAGGAGTCAGTTCGTTCAGGTGTACGAGCGAGATTGAAAGCTTGGTCACAGATATGTGTATATGCGTTTGAATCATTGCTCAAACTCATATCCAACGATGCGTGAGCGGGTATAAGAAGGTAAGTGAAATAAAAGTGGATTTGTTTATACATGCCGGGATTTACGATTTCGACTTGAACGGTTCACTCGTTTGAGGTAGTCGCAAACGAACTTACGCAAAAACATCCGACTTTAAAACGCTCCGTCGTTGCTCGATACGACAATGAGCGAACTCATCATTCAAGTGGGTTTGTTTAACGAGATCATACGTAACAAACACGATAAAATTGTACCTTCTGCTAGCTTGGCGTCCAGAAAAATTTCAAGAGAGACAAGAATAGCTCGCCCTGCCCAGCTCCCCAAATACGCGTCCTAGAGTTTACTGCCCTGTCCACCTTTTGTATGGTCGAACATACTCAATAAATGTGAGGGAAAAACTTTGCACTGCAATTATGACATCAAGATTTAAAATTCAAAGTACAATCCAATCCGCACATTAAATATAAGCGGAAATTGCGATACCTTCCGGAACGAACATTCACTTGAATACCGCATATGCTTTAGAAAAATTGAAATATTTCCCTACTTTGTACCTTCTCTCGAGGAAAACTAGTAACTACTCAAAAAAAATAGCCCTTTTCCCTAATCCGTGTGACTTCTTAAGCGCTTTGCTCTGGATAATTTTATGGTGGGAGAAAGAGAAAATGTTGGAAATATCTTTCACTCCAAAAAACAGCATCCGATAAATGGTCACCTTCTCTCCTCAGATGAATGACGGTGTGCTCTGCGCAGTTAACAAATAGTGATCTTTGGCAACCAAGTATTTAAAGACTTAAATTACTGGAAAGTACTCCGATTCTAACAGTACTGTTATCTACTCCCAAGTGTGGTGACACTCTATAGTGAAGTGTTCTGTCCCAATGATGGCGAGATGACCTGCATTGCACCCTGCCATTGAAACCCTCCACGAATGTTACTTCCCTCCCCTCCCTCTCTCTCCCCCCCGGTCTTATTTATATTAATCTCACTCAATGTTTCCTGATTTTACTCTGCGTACGTCACCACTAATTTTTCTGCAGATGTAGAAAATTTGCTGGAGATTGAATCATTTTTCGCACTGCATTTCATTAACCATGATGGACCTTAGTATTGGCCCGTTATTGCATTTCCCGGAAGAGATGAGACAATCCGGTATTCCAAAGCATTTTTAAGTAAAGATGCTCAATTTTAGATTCTCTCCTTCATTTCACGAGGGAGTGAGAATTCCGAGAGCAGACCAACTGGTTTCAAAACGACAGCAATTTTGTCTCCCCAGCAACGCCCGGGAGCTGACGGATCGCATCAGGGGCGGCTCAGCGGACGCCTCCCGACGGGACCAGGAAGCCAACCGCTGGGGCCGCAACGGCGGGGACCCCAACAGGTTCAGACCCAATGGCCTGCCCGGCCGGTACTAGGCCGTCTTATGACAACATCACCAATCAGGTCCTAGGATTTCTGATTAAGTCTAAGAAAGCTGTCAGCGCAAAAAATAAAGATATGTACCTCGTTTAAGTCAAAATTAGGAGTTTCTTAATGGGATGTGATGTTCAACAGTCCGAGACTATCTCAGATTGGTAGATGACCCTAATGATGGAAGCAATAGAGCAGGATGTGACCGCTGTGAAAAATTAACAAAAATAAGCACACTTTTGCCATAGATCAACGTAAATTACGCCCTAACGAAGACCAGCTTCACAGTAGACCACTCCAACACTCCATGAAAAAAATATTTAACATTTCTTTTATTCTCTACATTCTCATGTTATTGCCAAGTTTAAAAAAAATAATAAAACAAAAACGTGTATTTATAATCCTAAATATTGACAGCGAGTTCATGTTCACGAGAACACGAGGCCCGAATGGCGCTAGCGCGTAACCCGCCCTCAGTTTTACAAGCCAATTTGCGCAGGCCTGCCGGGCCTAAAGAGTCGTCCGCACCCGCCCTGTGTCACTACGCTTGCACCCCGCCAGGCTACCTAGGCCACGGAGAAGCAAAGGCTGACGACGGTTTAATTTCGTCTCCCCAACTTACGTGCCCTTGAGTGTGTCGGGTCATTAAAACTTACCCTGCAATGACAAAAATATTCGCTGATTGTGGGGATCTCGCTATTAATCCAAACGCCCAAGAATACATTGAACTTTCACTGACATAAGTTCCAGCCACATAACAAATGACAGAAAAATAATTTTAGTAAAAGGGGAAGCGGAAATAGCATTGGTCGATGATGCCACATGAAAAAAGAATACAGGCCTTTATATCACCCCTTCTCCATTTTCCTTACATGATCATTTCAGCATTTCTTTATTTCCTGAGTGAAGGGTGCATCATGGCAGCTGCCAGCCGTGTGAGTGTAACGGGGGCCTGAGGCAACAAAACGGGCCTTTCTTCACAAAATACGCAGACTAATGCAAAATGCCAAGCAATTGTCTCTGCCTCCCATAGGAACTAAGTGAAATTATTTGGGTGCTAATGTGTTTCAAGGATCACCGAATCGCCCTAATAGTCTTGCACCTTACATCCACTCATGCGACTTCAGACTGGATTAGGTTGTCCGTTTAAAACTCCCTACCCACATGAAACGTGATCCAGAGCGAGCGATATGAAGGGACCATTTAGTATGGACTTTAGAAAACATGGAATCTATGTACAAGTGTGTCCTCACACAAGACTGCCTGCACATAGGAACAGCAGATTAAGAAAGAAGAGGAAGAAAAGATAGAAAATAATCCAAGAAGGCATGACAACTGAAAGAGGCAAAGTGGGCACAAAAGATAAAGTCCCGAAGGCCTAGCTAAAGCCGAGGTAACCCAACAGTGTAAGCGACTATACATTTCATGAACACGAAAATTCCAAGGTAAATTTACAGGATCATTGTACTGCAGACATTCAATATTGTGGCAGATTGAGCCTCAAAACAACTTTTTAGAGCAGAAAATGAGATTTTGGATCCCATAACCGAGTCACGCATCTAGGGCTGTTCCAGGAAGCAGGTTGGCCCGCACGGCTTGGAAAGGAGGGGAGGGGGGGGGGCGCCCAGTCTCCCCACGCTACAAACACGCGTACCGTCAGCAAAACGCTGTCTCAACGCATAGGAAAAATGAAGCTTTCAACAATATGAAAATATTTTTGTGCAAACAAACATTAACCAACTTTGACAAGTCAACACCTCCATAAATTTTATATTGCTAAATTACGGTTAAGAAATGACCTAAATTAATTGCATTGTTGATCGTCTCGAAAAATCCTCACGAAGATACTCACCTCAGTCTAGGTAACGTAAACTCATCTCACCCATGGCAGTAACACAGTTTAGGCCTCATTGCGGTGCAACGAAGTAGTTAAAACAGCGAAATATATACTTCAATTTCCTGTCGCCATCCAACAAGTGAAGCCGATGTGGCGACCACACCACAAAACCATTTAGACAAAACAATTCTGTACAAGTCCCTGAGCCCACGCGGCTATAGTGGTAATTTGGTGCTCATGGGCAGCCTGTTTAGTACGCCCTCACTTGCCTGGACACAAATGCTCAACATGGGAGGCATTAACTCTCACCAACACAGTCCGAGATGTCGGACCTCCAGTCGTCACTCCCCCAGTCTTCCAGATATGAGCAGCTAATTTACAAAGCGTCACTCTATCTATAGCGCCACTCCACCGGTCTTTCAGGTGTGAGTGGCTAATTAACATAGCGTCACTCTACCAGTCGCCTGATGTGAGTGGCTAATTAACATAGCGTCACTCTACCAGACTCCAGCTGTGAGTGGCTGGCTGGTGGAGAAATTTGTGGATGGCTCACCGCCATTGCTGACTGGCGAGCGTATGGCACACACAAATCATACCTAGTACCCGAACTAGCGGGGTACGCCCAATTTTAGGGATACTCGCTATACGAAATGGCGAACTTATGGAAATCCAATTTATTGCATAAATATTTTACATTTTCTTAAATAACTTACTAGATTCAGAACGTAATTAAATATATTCCGCCAATTTGTGAATTACGGTTAATTTCCTCAGTTTTAAACACTTAGCTTCTCTTAACGTGAAAAACTTTTCATAAATATAAATAAATAACATGAACAAAGTTACACATAAGAGAACCCTTTCTTTCCGACTCAAAACGGAGATTGTACCCAAACGCTCGAAAATCCACATCGACCTTTACATACTTAGCTATCCCAAACAAGCAAAGTGTTACTATGAACAAACGATCCACATTTACGCTCTTGGACATTCACTTGTATTACCCACAAAATGCTCAATTAAATTAGTGGACCATTAATTAAAAGTTGATCACCACCCAACACTTGCGGAAACTCAGGCTAGACGCAAGGATATTCTCGCCCTACAAAGATCGCTTCTAAATGCGCGAGTAGTTTCCTGAATAACACGCGGTTGACAGCTACATTTACGGGGCCCATTCACATGCCATTGTAGGCAGGACCTCCACCGGGCTCGGGCACGACCCAGTTGATGTTCTGAGAGGGGCACTTAATGTCGCACGTCTTGCAGTGGATGCAGTTCTGGGCGTTGATCTGGAGCCGCTCTCCCTCACCAGATTCCGCTGGCACAAACTCGTACACGCCTGCAACACAACTGGGTGGTACACTACCATACACGACTGCNCTACCATACACGCCTGCAACACAACTGGGTGGTACACTACCATACACGCTTGCACTCTTGAAGGTCAAGTAACATCCTTAAACGTCTTGACCAACGAAATAACCACGGCACTGTCGCAACACAGAGCTCGACAATACTTGTACATCGGGCTACGTGCCCCTCCTAGTTTACGTCTACTCGGGGGGCCTGGGCGTGTTTGTATTAAGACGGCATAGGACTCGGTTAAAAAACTTAAAAAACAAGAGTGGGACTTTGCTCGTTCGTGTTGCCCCATTGTATTTTATTTTAATCCATTTTGCACTCAGTCCTACAGAACAGGAGTGGTTCGTTGAGAAAAAACGCAACATTAATGTACACAAATAGCAGATATCAGTGACTTCAAGCCCCAAGATTTCGCATGCACGATACGTACGCAGAAACAGTTCAATTATTACACAGGCCGCCAAATTTTGCTTAGCAAACTGTAGTAGGCAAATTTTTGCTTACAGCCAGAGGTATTATTTATCATTACATATAACCATCCATCACTTAACTAATTTGAGCAAATTAATAAGCTAAAAGTAATGTTACTCATAAAAACGGTTCACCAGAACAGTTTTAAACATTGCATCGATCACAAACCTGCAGGGCAAAATCTTCCTTCAGGCCCATCGTAGATGGCAAGATTCTTCTCCACAGGCACCTGGTCGTCGTAGAGAGTGAGGTGAGAAGGCTGGTCGTGGTCGTGGTTGGTGTTGGTGAGGGACACGGAGGTGAGTAAATCAAAGCTGATCTCGCCGTCGGGCTTCGGGTAGGCGATGGGAGTGCTCTCCTTGGCCGGCTTCAAGCAGTCTGCGTCTCGTCCTGAGCGACAACAATTCATGTGACAACTAGGTAACAACAAGTGTGACACCTGCGTGACAACACATGGAACAACTGCGTGACAACAACAAATACGCACTCGTAAAAACTTAGACCACAAGAGCTCCTAAGTAAACCGCCTGCTCACTTCGCCTTAGCATCAGCCAGTCGAGGTGTGCATCATCACACGTTATATACGTAGTAGTTACATATTCAAAACATCTCATGCAAATACTGCAAGTCAACCATTGTTCTTCAAAAATACTACACATAGAAATACTGCCGGTCAAGCATTATCTATTGGAAACATTACATATCGGAATACTATCCGTCAACCATTATGCTTTCACGCCGCACAATCGCAACCTTATATGATGAAACGTACACGTTTTATTTTCACACTAACTTCAGCGTGACCCCCGCACTTCCATGCTGGGGCCATGACAGCACGTTCAGCCTCGTGTTTCAGGGAGCTAATTTGTTACCAGTAACAGCCATCGTACATTCCTAGCGTTGAATCTTCGTCCAAAACTTAATCACGAAATTCCCTATAACGCCACCATAATCATGGTGTGTTAGGTGTTGGAATAATATGAAGTCGAGCCAGAGATCAACGGCTTTCATATGCATTTGTTCATTATAGGTATCACGATTGATAACCAGAGATCTACATCTGTTGCACCGTGAATAAAACAGAGCTGGTACTTCATGCTTTCCTGTGACTGATAAAGTGTTTGATTTGCGTTAACCATTCTTCATTCAAAATACCCTCTCCATAGGAAAGACAAAAATTTAAGTCTCCCGACCTCAAAAACTGGCAGAAGAGCCCGCGTACGACAGCGTGGTTTTCTCACTGACCAGGATGCTTGAGGGTCCAGGGCTCCTTGCCGCGCAGGAAGAGATAGAAGACCCCGGTGTACATGAGTCCTCCGTACAGCCCCAGGGCGGTGTGGAACGACGGCCGCACGTTGCGCGCGGCATGTAACTCCTTCCACACCCACGACTCCCGGATGCCGGTCTCGTATTGGAGAGGCTCCACACCTGGCACCACCAAATGAACACGTCCCAGATTGCTTCCATAACAAAAACTACTGGACAATACTGTAGATTTACAGTAACGTATAACGTGATACGCGTTATACGTTCCGTTAACAGCAGTTTAAATTTAGACATATGGTGCTTTACAGAATCAAATCCAATACATTTCCTGAAAGACGATAACACCTCACAGATCTCGTCCACACCGATATTCAACAAGCGCTGTGTGGACTGCTGGTGACAAAACTGAAGGTCTAAAAAGTGAGAGAACTCAAAGGGTGGCTGTGCCAAAATCCTTCAGCAATAATGTAAGCCTATGATATAGTTCAATAATTATTGGGATCACTGATATATATAGCATTAAACCAAATAGAGGAACCGAGGAATCTACAGAAAAAGACGGCGCTTCATTATGAACTATCATCACTGTGACTTTTACCAGCACTCCACATTCGAAAGCAGGTAGACAAGAGCGTAACGAGAGACATGAAGCGAGTGTGGGCATAACGACACAGCACCCGCCTTAGTCGCATCTGACGAGCAAAGCTAATCATGATATGAATGAGTTCAAGCACAGACTAGTCTCCGCTCAGGAACTCTTCCGAAGGATATTTTTATAATACTCACGAATCAAATGTTACATGAAAGAACGTCTATTTTAATGTGCGACAATGCAGAGCAAGAATATAAAAAAAATGTTTGAAAGTTTATGATGTAGTCATAGCACGCCTACAGGATCTTTTGCCTATCTGGCACCGGAACCCAAATTTCGTTACAAAGCTCAGATGCGGCAAAAGTTCTAAAGTTCCTAAGCGGCGCTATAACAGGTAGCCATGAGGTAGCAAGATGTGTCCGACTCCTACACGGCACAACACAATCTCCATTCGTCGGTTACAATGGATGGAATAAGGCCATGCATGGTGCAGACACTCACTGACGGCGTCCTCGTGCTCAGCGATGGACTGAAAGACGCTCTCTGCAGCGATCATGGCACTCTTCATAGCGCAGTGGGTGCCCTTGATCTTGGGCACGTTCATGAAGCCTGGACTGCATCCCACTAGGCAGCCCCCAGGGAAAGTGAGCTTAGGGACCGACTGCAGTCCTCCCTCGTTGAGGGCGCGCGCCCCGTACTGCAGCCTGCACGACACGACCATCATCACTTCAGAGGTGCAGGCACTCTACACTGAAAGTTTTGGATCTGTCCTCCAATGAGACGCCTATTAGTGCTCTATAAGGAGAACATTGCACACCATCACAGAAGAAATGACAAGAACTGAAACAACTGCAATGGAAATAAGAAAAGCAATGGAATGGTTACCGGAAAATTAATCTATTGATATTTTTGAAGGGAGTGTGGAAGATTAATTAGACACCAAATAACTCACCCAGTTAATGCAAATAATTCAATGAGCGTGCGAACATAAGGGAGGTGTGATAAACGTTTTGAAAAAATTAAGTGATGCAAGGGTGAACAGTAGATACTGAATGCGATTCTTCAATGTACAAAAATGGATTAAGTGCAAGATCAAAGCGTCCGGGCGGGACTAAAGGACCGGGAGAAGGAAAAAGGAGATAAGGGCGCCGGTTGTCACTATAGGAGGCATTAGAGAAATTGGTCGACGAGGTACTTCAGGTATCTAAATGTGATGGAAAAAAATTTGCCGCCTCCGTCATACTTTGTGAAGGACTTTGCCTCTCGTACACCTGGTGCCCCCTCACACACCTGGTGCCCCTCACACACCTG
>VOMN01086223.1:0-17462 GCA_014899125.1 Orchestia grillus
AAAACGAGCGAAAAAAATAATATGAAAAGCAGGCCAACAATTCAGAAAGATCAGCGTGACCTCACACTGGCTTCAAGATCGAAAAATGAAATGAAATAAAAGCTTGGAGTCAAAGTGAATAACCCATGTCAAGCATGATCACAGGAAGGCAACGACACAATTCACAAGAAAATGAACGTAATGCTAAAAGACAAGAGGCTAACGTGAAATGATAAATGAAAACTAATACAGGGATATAACGCGTGATGAAAATTAGCCTGCCTATTTCATAGGGCGAATTTTCTGCTGACCATGCACGAGAGTGTACCAAACAAGTAATAACAGGTCGTTAATGGTAGACCGTCTAAAAGTGGAGCTTGAAATGAGATCTTGAGTAACCTTACCCTATTGTGAAAATTACAAAATTTTCCAAGGCCACAAATGCTTGCAAAGGTTAACGATCTCAGATTTCCAGAGGCTGATCAATCGATTCTTCTTGGATCTTGGTTTACGAAAATTGAAGATGAATGAAATAGATGGAAATGAATGAAGGAAATGAAAATGAATGAAGTAAGTAAATTAAGTAGATGAAGATGATTGAAGTAAGTAAACGAGGTAGATAAAGATGAATGAAGTGAGTAAATGAGGTAGATAAAGATGAATAAAGTGAGTACATGAAGTAGATGAAGATGAAGCCTCTGCTTCATATAATAGCTAACTCGAGTCTCCCTCATAGAACTGGACGATCTACATAGAAATTGTTCAAAACAATGTCAGAGTGTTCATTATTTTTCTGCTCCGCACGGAATAATACATACAGTGCAATAACATAGGATATATCATTTCAAACTGCCATCTTATCATAAAATCTTTGCCAAGTTGAGGTATTACGCAAAGCCATATGCCGTATTTATGGTAAGGTGAATGCCGTTGTAAAGGTTTCCGCAAATTTAGCGACCAGAGAAAAATCTTCAACTAGCGAGTTATAAATGAAGAAGATGAAGATTACGCACGTCTCGGTTAAGTTTTGTTAGAGCAAGCAATACAATACTCCGAAAGCGCGGCACTTGGAACACCTTGACCGCTATTGCCGATGGGGGTAGGTTTCCAGTGCTGGCGAAGGGTTCAAGCCTTTTCGTTCAAGGTTCATTGAGTTGTATCACACAATTTGTAAATTTGAAAAGCATTATAATTATTTAAAAAAGTGTTTTTATAGGCATGTACCATATATGAACACATCGTGTTTGTGGAAAGTTATGCATGTACACATATGGTGCACATCGCGACCAATGTGTTAATTTATCTAAAAATTGTTCATCTACATTTCCGTGAAATTTTCACGGATCCTGCTAGTTATAATAATAATGTTAATATAACAATATATTCAATTTCCGACCTTACTATGGAAGATTTCACTGAAAATTAACAACTTTCGAATGGCGCACAAAAAAATAAACGATTTGCACATCTAATGTCAAGAGCAATCATTAAAAACTGACGTCACATGATTCTACTGAGCTGAACTTCTATAAAGTTTTCCTTCCATTTTGAACATGAAGTTTTTCTCAGACTGCATAGCCGATGTACAATTTTACCGTCGCAGCCGTTTGACTTACCTACAGCGGCATGGCGCATTTCAACAAATTAAGCAGATATAGATTTTGTGTAAATGCCACTAACACACCAGGTCGATTGCACTCAGTAAACGCCATAGAGAAAGTAAAGACATGCTTAGATCACCGTTTCCTAAAACGAAATCCGCATCAGCAACTTGAATAAAACATTGCGGAATGATTGGGTAAATAACTTTGGATATTTCTGAGTGACACAGTCGCCTCAAGATATGTTAAAAACAATCTCCTTTCTAGTACTTCTTTGGGGAGGCTTAGGTCGTATTGATTAAAATGTTTCTTTAAAAAAATGGTAGCAAAATTCCTTCTTAAGTCGCCATGCTCAACTGCAAACAAGCCCTCATGCAAAAAAAATCATCTATATTATTGTGCAGTTTTGCAACAAGGTCACAATGTCGTACATCGCAACAGAATTAGCAGTTTTAAATTCAGCAAACTCTCACTTAAAATGGATAAATACGGGGCCGCTCTCTAGTTTATAAAACTCAATTCGGTAGACGACATCCTGAAGTGCAATGGCGAGCGTGAGCTTCCAACACTGGAGGGAGAAGATTGTCGTTTTCTGGAGTGGATTGGGAGTACTAATAAGAAACTCTTAAGGCAGCTCTCCTCCCCTTAACAAACTACGGTGAACTATTTCCTTTTGGACCACGCTTACCGGATCACATTGAGCGGAACGATCATATTTTTCTCGAGCCGGGTGAGCAGATCTTCCCCGAGGGCCTTGGGCAGCTCGACCCATGAGTATTTATCAATAATTGTGATGGTCTCGAGAGGTGTGCGGACAGGCACGAGGAGGGTGAGCATGAAGCCGTCGTGGGTGCCCGGCTGTTCGGACGTGAGCAGCTCACACGACAGTACTCCCTGGGGGCGGTGGGGAGGTAACTCTGCCCCGAAAATTTCCTGCTCAGTGCAAACACAGGTAATATAACTCTATTATCTCGCCAGTCGTGGAGCAGACAAACATTGGTCAGGCGTTAGCTGACAGTACAACACAACGCCTGAGCAGCGGCAGTGCAAGTACTGAGCAGCCACACCTACACAGTTGCAAGAAATTCCGGCAAATCAAACAAATCTTCAACAGAGTTACAGGAATATACAATAATTATTTTAATGTATCAGTGACTGCGATATATAGTGGCATATTATTCTCAAATTTGTACGTTTCAAAACACACACGGACGAATCTCAATGCGACAATTGCAAGTAAAATTTATTTAAAGCTTCTGACTTCTCCCGTCATCGGTAGCTTATAAAATCTCTCAGTAGCTCCTGAAATTAAAGTAAGAATGAAAGCATTCAAAGTCGCAGATGAATTTATGAGGCGACGGGCCAGGACAGAATTGAATTGTCACGCGAACTCGTGTGAGAAGGACAAGAGCCAAGAGGTTCAATATTTCCTCACCAATGACATTATAACATACTCGTATTTAGCTCGGCATACTCCATTAAGTTCATAGCCTTACACATGTAAATATCAATGTTCATAATTCATTGGCAAATATTATTCAATAAAATACAGTTGACCCTTCTTTTCTTTTTTCTCTATTTTTTTCGTAACGACGGACTAAAACGGCGGAGAAGTTGTCTTCCAATGCATGATCTGCAGGCAACATCGCACGCTGGTTTGAGAAACTTGAAGGACTTACATGCCTAAAAGACATCAAACCGAAGTTTTTGGAATCTCAGGCTGAGATCGACTAATTTGGACATTTTCTGACACCCCAATTGTTCTCAAGTCCGTTGAAACGATGTCCGTTGTTGCGAGGGTCAACTGTGTATCATCGTACATTCATTAGATAGAAAACACCAGTAAGATAACCCAATCTCAGTGATGAAGAGACTGTTATTCAAGAAGCACCCACTTAAATTTTACAGAATTCAAGCCAATCCAATACGCTAATCATGTAATTTAACCCTTCACCGACTAAACTATTTCGGCGATATGGCTGCACTTAAGTTGTACAATAACTTTAGCTGCATCCTTGTCTATACATCCCTTCTACGAAAGACTAACACCATCCGTATGAAAGTGTAGTTTGAAAACCATACAGATGGTAAAGGATTAACTTTCCTTTGTACTCAGGGACTAATCGAATCAACTCACTCCATAGCCACGGAGAGAAATCGAGAGCACTGACCGTCATGTATTTCTTGAGGGTGTAATGCAGGGAGCGCACAGGGCTGATCTCTGTGGTGGGCAGGTGGGTGCTTGTCTTGTCGCTCACCAGCACACACATGCGGTTGCTGGAATGTGCACCACAAATGTCAATTTCTAACAAAAGTGTGTCCAAATGTGCTCCATAGGTGTGTCAGAACATTCACCAACAGCGTCACAAAAACAACTACGCAGAATAGTGTAACAACTGAAGTATTCCATCAGCCTTCAATTTCTGTAGAACGCAATCGATATACGTCTACGTAGACTTAATGTTCCACGGAAATTCCTAAACATTCGTTGAAGAATTAATCCAAATTCCAAAGAATGAGCGTAAAAAGGCATACTTTGACCCAACTCTTTTCCACAAAATCTCAAGTTGCGGGCGACTTCACACAAACAGAAACAAAATTTGACGTACGAGGCAGACACCAGTGAACCATGTAGGGCATTATCTCTAGATGCTGCTCCTGCCCTGCACCGGTCTTCTTCTACCGCATAAATCAACATGTAAACAATCTCTACTCCTACACTCCGAGGATACCTAATCTCGTACAAGATCATGGAGAATACAATATAATCGCACGCCCTGTTGGCAATAGGGAAATTCAGAAATGCGTTAATCGAGTAAAGTTGTTTGCACTACCATTTTATCCCAGATCAGGAAGATATCTGTTCCAGAAAGTTCGCCCTGAGGAAGGAATTTCCCAGCTTCCTGCCTCTGGATTATCAAATAAAAAAATCATGCGGTGCCTACACCTCCTCGCTGCATGCATACCAAAAATATGACCGTTGCACCACATCTTTCTCAGAACTCTCTACCTGTGAGACATAATACAATATCTCTTCCCACAAGAGAACTACACTTAGATACTCACTCGTGAAGTTAAAATTTAATAACAGCTAGACCTTGATTGGACTGAAAATTATTAAAAAGAAACAACCCTTTTTCCATGATCTCAAGAATAAGTAACCACGCACTTGGCTTTTTTCCTGACGGCAATGAGAAGTCGCAGGAGCATCTTGGTGGCGGGTCGGCTGACGGGCAAGAGGGGGCCATGCCACAGCGCTCTGTCTGTGGACGAGTGCTGCCGGGCGCGCTGCACCAGCGAGTGGATGTCGTTCCCGCGCAGGCTGAGCTCCTCCAAGTTGGTCACCCACATCGCTTGCAGGCTCTCGCTGTCGGCCTGCGCCGGCGTCTTCAGAGAGCCGCCTAGCATGCAGGGAGGTCCATTAGGTCACCAGCTACACAGCAATAACAGACTAAGCTAAACTTCTGGTATCTATGGCACCTCCTTTGAAGGGCTTTAGTTGTTGACGGTAAAGGATCAAGCAGCTTATATATTTTGATTAACGAGTGCCAAGTCACCAAATAAATACGACCAAAAGACTACATGGAACATCTCTTATGTACGAGAATTTTCCTGAGAGGATATAACTCTTAGATTCAAGTATTGTCCATTACAGAAATTTAAAATCATCAGGGACACGAGACTTATAAGATAGAGTAGATATCCATTTTTTATGATCCCATCCATGAACGACATTAATTAATAAAGAATGATGACTTAAGGATTTAAACATCGGTAGGTTATGGGTCTCATCATTGTTTCTCCTATAGGACGTAGGCTTTCACTGTATTCTTGGGGACGATTGAAAAAAGTTTACATTATTCTACCAACAACGGAAAATAAAAGCTAGGAAGACAGATCAATGAAGAAATAATTTAATAACGGTCGAAGTGAAAGTTTTTAGTGAGAAAACCATCCTGCGATGGCTGCAATATTAATGAGACTCCTACCATTTTTGAAGGAAGAGTTATTAAAGAATCTTTAATATACGATACAACCCTTTTATCCTAGTTAGTGGAAAGATTACAGAAGCTATATTGAAAAACCGTTTTGTACCACCCGTTTGATCCTTACTTGGAGACGGTTAGCCGCTATGATCGCACAAGTAGAGCATGTAACCGAGGGTTGGCAAAAAAAAAGACATGGCATCACAGCTCTAAATCATACTGACACCATGAGTAGTAGACAAACACTGAAATCTAAATAAAAGCAAGATTGAAAACGCGCAAGCAAAGATCACAGAAAAGCATACGAAACAAACAGCTTCACATTAAAAAGTAAACCCTCTATAAGATGAACGCCGTCAGCCAATGAAACGCGTTATTCAATTAACATTTCATCAAGTCAGAAAGAAAGAAAAGATCGTTTGTCTCAAAATAAATTGCACACGTGATATGGTAACGATGTGGCTTTCAATTCCATTATATAATAATACAAGAAATGTTGGTTGCTTTGTTGGTCGTTTCGTTTCGAATTCATGGGAGAACATTACTGTGAGTATTTTCATTCTATTATAAATAATTTAGAATGTGAATGAAGGAATTTTACAGGACCAAATTGACCGTCTGATTCCGCCGCGCAGATACGCGGCAGTGTCGTAGATAGGACACACAATATTGAATCGTAAATTAATCTAATCTGAAGAAAACTAATTTGTTTTACTTGATAAAATACGATATGACAGTATTTTAGTTAACATGGCTTAGTTATAAAAATTGACTTCAAAGGAAACATTGAAGTACATTTGTGACCCATTACATGCTTCACAGAGAAAATACAATAATTTTAAGATCCCGTCATTTCCGACGATGCGTGTACACTAGTCATTCAGAATACAATGATAAAATCAAACACGCAATTCACACCGAAACTTCAACCTATCATATTTTATTGGTTGGCTGACCACTCAACTGTGATAAGATGATAATGGTCAATACCTAAATCATTATACACGAACTAGCATCCCCATGCCGTCACACTGACGTAAATATCACGTGAAACAATATAATTTTCTATATCACGGATACAGACTGCCTTCTCTAACAGTCTCGCAGATTAAGAATGCATACCCGAAAATCAGGACTCGTAGATTTTCTCCTACCTAGTTCCACCAGTACGTAAATATACCGATACACACTCAAAAAATACAATAAACTTAGCGTACCATTATACACCTAGTAAAGGTAGTGCGGTTGAGACTCACCGGTCACGTTGCCGGTGACCACAAACCTAAACCACGACCCCGAGGCGCACTCGACCATGAGGAGCGTGGTGATGGACACCTCCAGTCCCGTCTCCTCCAGCACCTCGCGCTTCGCAGCATCCTGTGCACACAAGTCCACAGCTCAGGTTGGAGATTACTGGTTAGCTTAGAGCGCTCTATCCGCATGATTTGCGACCGAGAGAGAGCGAGGAGAACGGATCATTTAGTACAGACTTTAGAAAAGTAGAATCTATGCACCGATGTGTTCCCACAGTGGAATCCCTGCGCATAGAAACTGCAAGTTAAGAATGAAGAGGAAAGGAAGATAAAGAAAAGATAGCAAAGAAGACGTAGCCTACCCTATGCCTCCTGATAGGTCACAGTTAATAGAGAAAATGTTCACCGCCTAATAGTGTTTTAGGTACGTCCCTTTCAGCGACTAGTGCACTATTGCGCCCACCATTGATTCTTACATCGCCAATCACATGTGATAATTCGAAAACGCTCTTCTGAAATAAAAAATAATAATTAGCCCATTCCCTGAGTGGGAAGGGGTAACTGTCGGTGTGCCACTTTATGTACTGGCAGTCAAATGTCATCACCAGTGGGCGTGTGTCATCACAAGGTCTACTCACCACGTGCACCACTCCACGTCAACACAAGACATGGGTCATCACACCACTCACCACGATGCTCTCTCCCGGCTCGAGACGACCTGCCGGCAGGTACCACTGACCCGCACACGACCTGCACAAGCGGCCCGGACACAATTAAGACGCTGTCTCCGTACTAGCTCGCGCATAAGTGACCATTGTAAGTTCAATGTGCCAGAGAAATTAGGCGTGGGGAAATCTTTTCCCACTAACATGGATGATATCCGATTAGCAATGTTAGAGTAGCACTATCGCTATTTTTTTCGTAGAAGTGTATTTTTCATTTGTTCGTATAAGCTTTTACGTCAAGTGCATAAAAGAACTTTGTATAGGTAAATTCACTTTGCAAAACTAACTACACCATTTTCAAATCGATTTGTCACAAACGAAAACTGATCTGTCACACAAGAAAATGAATTTGTCATACAATAGAATAATACAAGTTATATTTTTAAAAAACACCCACAACTTCAATATAATTTCCCGAGATACGCAGCACGACAGAAATTAACACATAAAATAACATTTCCTATTCAGTTGAAGACTAGATCAAACATCAGTAGAGGAAAGATTACGGGGTTACATCATTAATATCACTGGAAATTTTAAAATAAACACATCGAAATGGAGTATTGCAAAATTTTAAATGAGAGCAGAAGAAGAATATGCCAAGCTCAGGAAGGGAGATAAGACAGGGAACGCGTTGCAAAGACTTTAGATGTTAAAATCAGGCCCGCAAATCATTGGTTGGTGACAATCTTTTTCGATAAAGAGTGTTTTTTTTTGTGGTAAGATATAATGTTTATCAATGTATGTTCAACATTATGATCCAACATTTTCATTATTATCCTCTATGATTTGTACGCATATTATAAATTTTCCATATACCATTAGTAAATATAATTATTTATTACATAATTAATTGAACATGAATCCAGTCATTCCCTTTCCCATAAGCTTGAAATATTCTTCTGCTGCAGCTATTTGAAATTCTACAGTACTTCATTTCGATGCGCTTATTTCTATATTTTCAATTACAATAATAATATGAGCTTCTGATAGCTTCTACACTTATGTTTAGTGCACAGAATACGAGAGATGTATTTTATGTGCTAATTTCCCATGCACTTGTTTCGTGGTGGTTATTCTGACATTGAACGCATTAAAAAAACATAAATGCTTCTATTCTATGACATATTAAATTCCAATTCTGACAAAATAGATTTCGTTTGAGACAAATCGACTTGGAAACGGTACCGGTGTGACTATTAACTAAAATAAATAAGGAGCTTACTATGTTATTTCATTCAGTAGAGGAATACAAAAAATAAATCGATACAAAACATTAACGTCACAAAATTTTCAACATTAATTAATTACACTGTTGACGCAGATTCACTCAAAGCTTCACGTATGGTCCAACCGAAGAAGATTCTCGGTTGTGGTTTTTTATGTGTGCTCAGTATAATTTTCAGGACCTGGTGAGCTAATTTACCTCAGTTCTGTAGTATTTGTTTCCTGTGTATCGTAAATATTAGAAAGCATAAATATGGACAGAGTCGTCACTTCGTCACTGTACAAAACGACATAATTACAAATGAGCCCTTAACCCTTCCTTGAAGCGTTTCCTACAACCATAAGCAGAGACGAGAAAATCTTAACTCCTTATCAGAGCAAAATTTGTACAGGCACTGAGAGGTTGATCCATTTCAGGAAACAGAAGGAAAATCCTTCAAAAATGGGGTCGATTTAACTGCACGTCTACATATCGTTGCTGTGTTTTTGTTCTTACTGCGTTAGAACTTCTACCGACCGAAATATTTTTGGTGGTGAGGCTGCATTTCGATTGATGCGAAAATATTACTGTAGCCTCATGAAGGTACGTATGTGTGCAATAATGTTGTATTTAGCTTTTTTACGAAACGCTAGTAGCATTCTAACGAAAGGGATTTTAAAATTCAGTAGGTAAAGGGTTATGCCTACTTTATATGAACAGTGTAAGCCACCAACACCATCGGAGACTTTATCGAGACATTTTCAAACATTTCAGGACTGGATAGTGATCCAGCCTTTTGGAATGGATTAGTAAGGACTACTACAAGTCCTTGACACAACACACGAGTGACGACTACAATCTATCCTGTCTTCCACACCCTTAATCAAGTAGACACCATAAAATCCTCCTGAGTCCCAGTCTACCTGAAAGTTACTCAGGCGCTGCAAGGCTAGCACATGACACGCAGGGACCACTGCAGTCCTCCATACAAGACAAAAATGACGACTATGTCCATGGTACACAGAGGGCGACTGCCGACGCTAGTCGAGCACTACCACACAGACCTCTTGGCCTCCTGCATCATGAGCACCTCCCCCTCGTCGTTGATCATGACGGCGGCGACGATGTAGCACACGTTGTCCTTCAGGGTGGGTGTGAAGGGCACAGGGGTGGCAGGGGTCCCACCTTTAGCGTCTGCACGTACAAAATAACGAGTGTATTGATAATGCTGTGTAAATATAGCTAGATGCGTGGATCTCTCGGTCACCACAGCATAAATGCATGAAAAAGTGTGAATTCGTTGACATCATTACATAAATGCATGCAGATGTGCGAATTTATTGTGGTCATTAGATGAATATGAATGAACGCTATATTTTCCCGTTGAAGAGCTAGTAACCCGCACACCAATCTCTCAAGTTTCACAGCCAAATTTTTCCAAAGGACATCCAATGGCTAAAAAATGCTCGTTAGTTCTCAAATTTACATTTCATGTACGCATTCGATTTGGAAGCAAGAAGAGAATAACTGTGTTGCTTACACTAAAACTAATCCCATAGTACGTAGGTAACCCCAATACAAAGGTCTGAATGGAGAATACGAAGGCACATGGGCACAATTTCCAACTCGTGCAGTTGCCAGCGAGACAGGTCCGACTTGGGTGCAAGGAATACTGGGCATCAAAAGAGAGGACCATACGACCCGAGCTCTGGTAAATCTTAAGAATGAGGTAATTTTGTGCATCGAACGCAGCGAACCTGGAGAACGATGCGCACGAAACGCAAGCCACCTGGGCGACGCGGCATGAAAAAACTAGAGCACAATACAGATAATGTTTTTTAGGAAAAAGGCACAAGTAACCTGACAATTAAAGAAAGGTAAATCTAGCAAACAAGATGAAAATTAGTTATCTAAAACAAACAAATCGCAAAATAAATAATGAACAAGGCACCAAATACCTAGCGGACAAGGCGCAGAATACTTAGCAAACAAGGCGCAGAATACCTAGTGGACAAGGCGCAGAATATCTAGTGAACAAGGCGTCAAATACCTAGTAGACAATAAAACAGCTACTAAACAAGGCGCTAAATAACCAATAAACAAAGCTTAAAATAGGTACCTAGTGAGCTGGGCGCAACAATTTACAAAATAGGAACATAACTGATAGACTTCCCGGAAGCAGAGAGCATCCATAAATAACAGAAGAAAGAAGTGACAAGCAATTGAGTCTCATCAGTTAATCCGTAAGAACGTTTTCCTGAAAATTCCGACAGCAAATATTAGCCATGCCTCTTGAAACTAACACAGAGCTTGGAACTGCTGTGCACCTACAAACCGACACGTTCACGACACGCGTGAACTGGACGCAGGAAACCTCGTGGGCGATGCACAAAACAAGACATTGAACACCGCGCAGCGACTGCACTGAACGCAAAAGTCACATGGCTCAGCAGTGGCTCCCACCATTGTACGGCCGAGTGAAATTCGGCACGCAGTTGCCTGCACCACAGGACCTCAGGCCGCCTGCTAACGAGGGCTTTGCAAAGGGCGGTGAAAGCGTCAGGGTGTTAGCTGAGCTCATCGAACACAGCTCTGCCTACACGCCGCTTGGAAACTCAACTATGGATGCTTGTGTGGTCATCCACTTTTATTTTTGTGTGGACCTGGCTGAACTCATCAAACACAGCTCAGGCTGTACGTCGCTTTGAAATTTCACAACAGAGTGATATAATCATCAGCATTCATTTTAACAAAGTCTTGAGGTTATGTTCACAGCACAATTTGCGTTTGAATTTTAGTACCTAATGCATTACGTTTTCTGATGTCTTCGCTGCACTTTCGTTGCATGAAGACACAAGCGTTACTGTCCTGTTGATGCGTTCAGTCCCATGCTAAGCTAACACAGGAATCGGCTTCACAGGAGTGCGCGTCGGGTCACCACGCGGCAGTTTTTAGCAGGTCCCTGCGTACGGACGCCTAAAGTTTGATTGTTCCATAAGTGGTCAGCCACGAGGAGTCTGACTCAAATGTTTTAAAAAGAACGTTCTATCATACATACTTCACAAAATATCAAAATCTGAAAACTGTACCTGCGAAACTAAGCGCTGTGGGCGAAGTAAGAGAGGAAAATGTCATTTTAACATAAAGTTACATATTATTCACCAGCAAATGATGCATTATTTCACTTTTAAATCAATGAAGAATAGTTCTAACCAAATGCCGAAACTACTGTACTGCACATTGACACGGGAATTGGGAGGGAGCTTACGCTCGCTACAGAGCAGCTCAGTCTACGATCCCACTTCAGACTGGGAGGGGGGAAGGGGAAGGGTCTTCTTCCCCCCTCCCAAACTCATGTGCAGTGCAGCAGTTTCATCATTTGGTGTGCATCATTCTAAATTGATTTTATAATGAATAAAATGCATCTTCCATATGTAATTGTTGGGAAGCGTCACATAAATAAAACTTTTTTCGTTTAGCTCCTTCTCCTGTAAAATGAACTACTTGGACTTGGAAATGTTGAGGCTCGTACAGTTTTTTGCCTTACAAAAATGAAGCGTTCTCCATTTGATGCGTAAATTCAATACTAAAGAGCTTTCTTGACTTGTTTTTCTATTTTTGGTAAATTAGAAGTTATACCCAAAAATAAGAAAAACATCGAATTTAAAAAAAATCTAATAAATTCATATAAACGTTTTTTAGATCTTTCATAAAATTATTTAAATTCAGTTTTTTATTGCATTGAAGCACGTGAAATAAGACCAATTCCGTTATTTCATCGCAAAAACTGAGGGAGGAGTAGCATTTCGAAAAATGTTCAAAAGTACTTGTATATTTTTTAATCACATTTTTAATCTCTCGAAAAAGTGACTTCAAACAAAATATGTTTCATTCCTGGAGTTTCATATGAGTCAAACTTGAAGGCGATCCGTCCCATACGAAAAGCTGATTCCGCGACGGGACCATCCCCATTAGGGTCGCCGAATTTTGATTCAGGGACACTTGCGTGCTTTGAAGTCAGATGCTTCCATCACTTTTGCCCTCTCTCTCTCTCTACCCTTGGATTAATGGTTTAGTATTTTAACAATTCAAACAATAAGAGTTTCTGCAACCGCAACCACAATGAGTGTTGGCACGCCTGTGTATACAGCGACTGTATACACAGATTAAACATTGCTGGATGGGTACACCAGTGGCCCAGCACGTACGGAACACATGTAAGGACCTCACAAAGCTCGTAATTTGAAATTATCCCTGTAGAGAGTGACGTGCTTTGCCTCATACAGTTTTCTAAAATTGAGTCGTCCTTCTGCCATGGATACCTAAGAGATATTTTTACCCAACAGTCAGAACAACTCACGCAGTGAAGAGCTGCCTTCGACCCGCCGTCGTGCGCCCAGATACTTTCTCAAGTTGGGATGCCAAAATAAAAAATTCACACGCTCTGGTACAAACTTTGCAGGCGATATAAAAATGACACACGAGGTCGTTTTAACTTCAAAATCAAGATAGATGCAGCGCTAAAGACTCACAGGGCGTGAACAATGTACACCGATTGCATAATGAACGAGTGACACGCTCTTGATCCCAAATAATTTTTTCTCCTCACCACTTGTGAGTAAATATCAAACATGCCTCTTGAAAATAACCCAAAATGCACACAGCTTGCGTCTGTGGCGCACTTACAGACTGTTTCAGTCGTCCCAGTTCTGAGGCGTAAAGTCGACGAGGGATCGACGAAAAATGTGTCCACTGATTTTGAACATGAATAGTACCACGTATCTATAGCGCTGATTGGTCGGTTCCCAGGGAATCTCACTCTCAAGATAAAATAAGAACCAACGTAAGAACATTTTTACTAAAAATCATACGTTTTGGAAGACAAGGATTCCATTTTCAGTGTTGCAAAAATAAAAATATGATACAGAATGGAAAGACAAAATTCTGTGACAAAAATCTATCTCTTCACTGACGGTCATACCAGTACATACACACATGCAGACTTATGCCATCAGGTGGGAACAATATGCAATTCGGTAGCACTTTGATCTTTATTTAAGGGAGGTTAATGGGTATAAATGAAAATGGATTCTAAAACTCGAAGATCATGTTCATTATTAGTTGAACAGAGGGTTGAAAAACAAGGGAATTCAGCATAGTTGAAGTTTTCACAGTGTTCTCTGACTGCTGGTCCTAACTGCACTCACACGTACAGTTCAACAGCTCAATTCCGATATACTTTTTCGCTTTTATAACTTCAAAATACAAAACGTGATAAAATATTGTATCATAGATACATTTTATATAAATCGTTGGATACATTTCATCAGCAAACACATTTTTCGTCGACACCCATTATGATATAACAAGGCCACGTTTTTATCCCGCTTAAAATCAAAAATCGAGACCTAGAATGACTAAGAATTGAATGCTTTTACTTGGCATCGAAATGAAATGACCTAAATTTTGGGATGACAAGGTGCCGAGACGAGCTCTTAACGTCCACTCGGTGTCAGGTGCTGCTGATGGCACAACAAGATTTTGCTACAGGTTCACACCGTGTTTTTATGACTTTTTTATCAATTACGTCTCATTAAGTGATTAGATAAAGAAGCTTCTAATAAATTTCCTAAATTTATAAATTTAAGGCGACTAAGACACTACTGCAGCGCATTTACATATCGAAGCGCCTGCACTCGCAGACCAGCCGCAGAGCTCGGCCAGGCGACAGCATATCGACTCGATGGCACTAAAATAGACGAACCAAACGGGGCCAACTTCCACAGGGGGAGGGACTACTTTCTCACACCACCTCAGGCAATCTGGTCGTAATCAACGGTTACCAGAAGCAAAAAAGTCGTTTCGACACGCGTTGTTTGCATACCTCGAAGATAGGCACGTTTATGCGCACGACTTCCACCATTAAGTAAAGATAATTTAACACTTCATTATCGTTGTCTTGCCAAAGCAAGCAAAATATTCGCAAGCGTTAGAAATTTGAAATTCGCATAAAGAAAATGCACTAGAAAGCAAGCATTGAGCGCCAAGAGGAAGATATTAATAATATTTATGCAAGACTCTCCGTGAGCCCCTGAGTCATTTTTTCATTATGAAAAATATTTAGAAGCGAATGAAACCCAGGATATAATTTAATGCTCATGAGACAGCTTCCTCTTTCTCATTTCTAAACTTGTATCCCCGCTATTGTCCACATTGAATTACGGGAGAGCTGGTCTACACGGTTTCAAACAATCAACCCATCAATCAAGCAAAGATTCAAGATCATCGTTTTAGTGGTGTACAGAGTAAGCTACAAAAATTTTTGAGAATTTTTGATACTTATCATTCAGTACGTATAAATAATAGAAACCTCGGCTTGATTTTTTTTCAAACACTAAAGTTTTTAACTTTTACAAGTTAAAATGAGTTTTATCTACACAAACAGTTCAGGCTAAGTCTAACCTTAAAACTGTTTAAGACTTGTTCGGACATCTTTCTCATGACTGAAAGAATGTCATTCCGAACCTACAAGTGAAGGAATAGAATGACTGGTATCAATAACATGCAGCATATTACTGCAATTGGGAAAGAGAGATACCCTGTCAAAGTTTGCTGTTCACTTTAGCAGCAAATAATACCGGCAGCTCTCTTCCATGACTACCCTCACGAAAACAGCGCAAGAATGTGTTCATCAATCGACCCGTTGGAAGTCAATTTCATCAAGATGGTATCACGGATTCATAGAGTACATTTCCATCCCGGTCACCAATCGCAATCTCAATCAATTGCAAATGTGATGTGAACGCAGCAGCTGTGATAAAGTCGCCTAAATGGCACCAGGAACAGGTACGAACTGGATAGACGAGAGCGACGGCATTTCAAAGCGTTTCAAGACGCATTGGCTTATCATCGTTGGCACAACTATCATTAACTGGATGGCAAGGGCCAGCAAATAATTCGTGATTAGAATCTTTAAGAGTGGAAATTTATGATCAAACTGTAGCATGGATACCGCAATGATTTTTGTATTCATTGATGAGGGGTGTGACACACATACAGGGTGTCCCAGAAGTTACTGACCCTATTGATTTGCTAATAAA
Organism: Orchestia grillus; assembly: GCA_014899125.1. Lineage (NCBI taxonomy): Eukaryota > Metazoa > Arthropoda > Malacostraca > Amphipoda > Talitridae > Orchestia > Orchestia grillus. The sequence goes on from VOMN01086223.1 coordinate 15,852, forward strand.
ACAGAAACTATGAACGCTAGGATGTTGAAACTTGTTTGACTCGAAAGAAAAACCTTTTTATTCCACAATAAGATAGTTGGTATTCTATTTGTGAACCAGTTTGACAATTAATTTTTGACTTATTGCGAACCCTTCATTTTCATCATTCAGTTTTAATAAACCATAAAAAGGTTTTTCGTTCGAATAAAACATGTTTCAATATCCTAGCGTTCATAGTTTTTTGTTTTATTGGCAAATCAAGAAGGTCAGCTACTTCTGGGACACCCTGTAGATACATGCATAGATAGATGCAAGCGTATTAATATATAGAAGAATTAGGGATCATTTGAATAATTTCTGGATTAAGTTTTATTTTCCCAAGCTTTCGAGTTGCTTTACACAGCCCGTTTTCAAAAAAACAAAATCACAAAATTTGCGAGGAATTTGGGCGAAGCGGGTATCTAATATACGGGAATCGAATTTTTTTCACAGCACATTTTTTCGTTTGTTAAAAGAAAAGTTGGCCAATTAAATTTACACTACGAGATAATCCCTTCTTCAGTTTAAGAGAATTCGATATGCCTTATGAGAATTTGGATTATTGAAAGAATAAAATGCCTCTAAAAGTTTTTTCGATCTATCTTTTTTTAGTCATCAAAATGTTCGGGGCTTCTTGACTTATTTGATGGCCGTTTCCTTGACAATGATGGTTAACGAGAGAATTTAATTAATTTTTGGCAATATTCTTTTCATGTCCATTTAGTAAGATTTATAAAATTTTGTCACACTCAGAAATTGAAGCGATAAAAAGATTAACAAGTGATGAAAATATAATTGCAAAAGCCGACAAAGGGAATATTCCCGTAACATTAAATCGAACTGATTATGATGAAAACATTCAAGAACATTTGAATGACGCCAATACCTACGAAAACCTTGAAGTAAACAAAATAAAAAATATCTAGGTACAACTGAGTAAATAACTAAAAAATTTAGAAGCTGAAGACCGGATCGACCAAGATTTGTATCGGAAACTGCACTGCTCCACGGCAGTGACACCTGCCTTTTATGGCTTGATAAAAATTCGCAAGCAAGGAAATCCTTTCAAGGCCCATCGCATCAGTCGTCGGTTCACCAACTCATGAAACTTCAAAATTTTTGTCCAAACTTCTAACGCCAATAACTGATTTAGCTCGATAAAGGCTTAAAAATACTCATCAAGTGAGAAGTTTTAGAAAACAACATCATTGCCGACATCGTGCTTGTTTCGTTTGATGTGAAATCTCTCTTCACTTCAGTGCCCCTGAACTCGGCTCTTCAGTACGCAGAAACTCAAATCTCTCTTCACTTCAGTGCTACTGAACTCGGCTCTTCAGTACGCAGGAACTCAAATCTCTCTTCACTTCAGTGCTACTGAACTCAGCTCTTCAGTGCGCAGGAACTCAAATCTCTCTTCACTCCAGTGCCACTGAACTCAGCTCTTCAGTACGCAGAAACTCAAATCTCTCTTCACTTCAGTGCCCCTAAACTCAGCTCTTCAGTGCGCAGGAACTCAAATCAAATCGAGATACCATTCAAGAAAGAACCAAACTAAAGCCCGATGACGTCATGAAGCTCCTCAAAATGTGCTCA
>VOMN01086224.1:0-10614 GCA_014899125.1 Orchestia grillus
CTGGTGCAGCCAGGAGTGGGCTGGTGCAGCCAGGAGTGGGCTGGTACAGAGAGAAGTGGGCTGGCCAAGTGAGGAGTGGGCTGCCACAGCGAAAAGGGGGCCTGTGAAAAGGTACGAGCTGGCCGGAGTGTAGCCGAGCGGTTATGTAGTGCACGATGTGATCTAAGTTCTAACTTTCTCTAGCACAGAATCTCTTTCTCAATAAAATTTCCGTCTGTATCAAAATTACGAAGCTACGAGATGAATCTAATATACCTATTTTTTTCTGAATTGGTATAGTTTGAAGCGTCGTCAAAAAACTAATTTGCAGTGAAATAACTTTTGATAACAAATGGCCGGTCACTTGCGCACAACAAATTGTTGTTATTCCTGACTTTATCTCATTCGGTCAAACTTCTGGTTTCACATGCCCGAGCTTTCATACTACTGTGTACATTTTAGGCAAATATTTCCATCTCACCCCAGGTTTGAATTTGTGTGATTCGTCTCGTTTTGTCTCTGTGAGATGGAAAATTCAATTCAGTTTTCGTTATATTCTTTCATGAGAATTTAGCTGAAAATTCTCGGTTCCATTATGTTTTCAAACGCACAGTCTATTTGGGATCCTTCGAGGACATGGGAAGCTAAAAAGAGTTAGTGTCTTCTCCCTCACCTCCCAGGTGTTACTGCCATTTGGCCAGCGGGACTCAAGTGCCTGCAAAAGATGTCTTGAGTTAGGAAGTGTTTCCTCAGGAGCAGAAGAAGTAGCTGTTGTCGCTACGTGTCTTTGGCACCTGGACTACGCGATGAGTAGAATGGCAAAAGGGTTGGTGGCATGCACTGACGGGCCGTGTAAACAGATGAGAAGTGTAAAGAGACCGTGCCTATGGACCGTGCCTATGGACCGTGCCAATGGACCGTGCTAATGGACCCTGAAAACGGACCGTGTCAATGAATCATACGAAGTGGACAACATTTTTCGCGGAGTCATCTCGTAAAAAGGTAGTAAACAAAATTTTCTCTTTTAATTCGACTACCGATTGAAGAATGTAAATATCCCACAAATTCGTTTGTTAGCTAGCACAAGCAAGAGCAGACGAACTTTAAAAATTGGACAATTCATGTTTGTCGTTGTTTTTGATTTTATTATACGTTTATTCGCTCTTCAAAAGTTTAAATTTTGCTTTTATGACAACGTTTTCGATCCCGCGCTATTTTCTACGCAGAGTTGAGCGTGAAAGCCAGGATAGGACAGTGAATTATGTAGCAGAATAGTGAGCAGTTGAGGGGAATAGTGAATTATGGAGTAGAATAGTGGTTAGATGAGGGGGATAGTGAATGATTGGAGGAAAATAGTGGCATTTGAGGGGGATAGCGAATTATGGAGCAGAATAGTGGCAGTTGAGGGGGATAGCAAATTATGGAGCAGAATAGTGAGTAGTTGATGGGTATAGGGAATGCTGGAACAGAATAATGAGCAGTTGAGAGGGATAGGGAATGATGGAGCAGAATAGTGAGCAATTGAGGGGGATATGGAATGGCGGAGGAGATTGATTAGCTGTTGAAGCGATAGCGAAAAACAGAAGAAGATAATGGGTGGTTGAGGAGGATTGGGGGTGGTATAGGATGATAATGAGTGATAGAGGACTGGGAAAGAGGATAACGGATAGTGAATGAGGATAATGGGCATGCGGAGGATAGCAGATTTCCTCCATGATAACAGAGATTTGAGTGATAGCGAAAAATTGATGGTGGAGTACGATAGCGGGTGATAGAGGAAGAAAGTGGATGGTCGATGATATTAGGCAGTAGAGGATGATGGACTCAGGGGTCGATTAGCACAAGAGGATAGGGGAGTCGGATACAGCTGGGGAGATGGGGATGGGGGAATTCGGGGCGGTGGGGAAGATGGTGGAGGCTCTCATCACCTCAATGATTCACTAATTGCGGGCTATGATGGATGTCTGTCCCTTGGGCTACTGTCCGAAGACTTCTGGCCCTCTGAGGAATTAAAACTTCTCCCGCAGCAGAAGCGAATATTTCCTGACTCAAATTCGACAGTCTCGAGAAGAGAGCTTCGGCACTGCCATTTCAAGATTAACTTTCATAATCTGTGACGTGAAAGTTCTGAGTGAGTACAGCTCTGTGAAAGCACGGCTTCACCAACCACAGCTCCTGAGAGCTATAATGCATCAGGCCTGGGTGAAGCTCATGGTCATCTGTCGTAACTGTAACCACAGATCCACTTCGTTGTCGAATTGACAAAAGCTTCCGTTGAACGTAGCCCTTTTGCGGGAAATTCGAGCGCTCGTGCGAACATTGACGTTAAAACGATGATGGATTTATTTCCAAATTGAAATGCAAAATCGTGTTTCTTGCGCTCGCTTTTGCATGAGTTCGTCTTTTGGGTCCTCCACGTGTGTGACTTGTTTCATTTTTCATTAATATTTCCCTTTAATTTCCTACAATATGGTTTTCTGACGCCTTGTTCATCACATCTGCTGTAAAAATTAATGGTATTTACTATTCTGGAAGATTTGATTTCGTTGTTCCTGTTCCTGAATTATTTTAATCACGAGAGGTTCTCCGAACGGTAAGCACCTAGAATGAACTTTTCTCATATGTGTTCTACCTTCTGAAATCGGTTTTCCAAACCAAAGTCATCCTTAAAGTATTGGGATCACCAACGTCCAGTTTCTTCATAACCCAAATTCTTTTCAATAAGACTGTTTTCAGTCTCCCCCGCGTTTTCGTTTCCTTCCTTTTTTTTCTAATCAGTCATTTGTCTTCGATGCTGACCCTTGACGTCCTATTTATTCATTCTCTTTCTAATAAATGCATGGTAAATTGTCCCCAAGCGTGCTGTGCCCTCTAGTACACGTCGTTCGTACCCTTTTCGCACCTCCCAAAAGCCTTTATACGTTACCCCCTTCAATCATCCGTGAAAAACTTCCCCAGCGAAATTTTACGGGAGAATTTTCTTCTGCGGCCACTGGCACGTGACTCCGCGTAAATTGATTCTGCCCAGGAAATTAGGTGCGTCTCAAAGGTGACAACTTTAGCGAGAAGGTGCAATTTTTCCACAGCCCAACATTAATCTATCGCCCGGGAGACTCTCCCTTAAATTACTGAACTAAATGATGGATGTCGAACGCAGCAACCGCTTTGTCCTTTTTCTGGGGAGCTCGCGTACGACCGGGGAGGGCGGCCAGGGCGCCGTAGCAGAGACGGCGCTCAAAACTGGAAGGTTCTGTACGAGTTGAACAACACAACGGTGGCGGTGATGCATCGAAGGAACGCGACACTCAATATGCTTTGTTAAATTTTCGTCAGGATGTGACGAAAAACTTTGGAGAGTTACCGATTTTTAGGGATGCATTTCAACGTTGGTGTGTACAATGCATGGTATCAGATTTTAAGTTAGCCGACTAAATTTAGCTTAGGGTACGTATTGAAACTTATTCTAATGTTATGTAATCTTAGATTGGTCACATTTAAATTGAATTCAGGTACAGCAATGACAGCTGGATGAATTCCAAGTTAGAAAATTCTTTTGAGCTTCTCTCCACTCAACGTATGGAAACTTCTGTGAACAACTTTTGATTATTGAGTCTAATTTCATCTTTAATTTTCGTTTTTTTACTTTCGATCGTAGGTTTATTATACTAAACTAACCTTCGCAAAGAGCTCATTAAAGCTTGGGTTAATGTTTTTTTTTACAGTGTATAATTTCACAGCGGACATGATAAAACATTAACTCGCGTCAGCGGGAGTGGAAATATTCGTCTCCGTCGTGCGTAGTTTTATGTCAGGCTAGGACGACCATGTCACAACTAAAGTATTCTCCCACATACTCGTATATGGGAAGCAAATCATGCGAAACTTAAATCTGATAAATTTCCCGAAGTCGCTGCAGTGAGAGTTCGCGTGTGTTCAATTGTAGTCTTAAATAATTTCGTCACGAAGATCGACACAAAAACTTAATCAAGGTTTGAGTTGAGGTCGTATGCATCCCTTGAGAAAAAGAAACGTAAAATTCCTCACTCAACTTGTTAGTGTAGCACGGATACTGATTCGGCCACTGGTAACGGTTACTCCGTCTGTCATGTTGTCAATGGACAACAAAACTCATCAGTGAAATTTTGTGGTGATATGAGTCGTTTGTACGTAGAGGGCAGCATGGAGGTTTCACAAACTCTGTTTCTTTTTGTGCCTGCGCAAAAGTTGTGCGTAAACAGAATATTTTAAGCAAACGAAATTGGCTGCGAAGAAACGAGTACCCGCCGGAAAGAGAAGTGCTGAAAAATTTTCTTCGGTCGCTCTGCAAGTAATATTTTTGTCACATCTATGCGTCAAACTTGACTAGGTGAAGAACTTCGTGAAAGCGATGGGGAAATATTATTCGAGTGGAGTTAAATCTCTTGGGGAAAATATTTTCAAAAACCAGTGCAGCGAAGTTACATGGAAGAATCTTTGTCGAGCCTAAAATTAGGGAAGTTTTGCGAGATACAAATTTTAAAATTTCTTTCAACGACGAAGAAAAGAAGACTTTGAAAACTTTTACTTGGATTTGTGCTAACTTTCTTGGTAATCATAATTCGGCTGGGCATGAAGCAAACGGTCAAGAGCTGCTCGATTCGTGTCAGAAAGTGGATGTTGCATGTTTTCAAAAAAGTACTTTCCGCATTTCCATCTCGAAATTATTTCAAGAATCACGTTGCAGTTAGTGAGCGGTTGTACACTATAATTTCACCACGACTTTCAACAGTTGGAAAATCGCCATAAATAGCTCTGGTTTTGGAGAAAAAACAAAACGGATACTTACTGCTGGACGTCTTACTGCAATATCCTGAACACAAATTTAAAAAAAGTCAAATTCGATGGTTGTTTTGAGCAAATTTTGTAAAACTTGTAGTAAATAAAATATGCCATTCTGATAGTGGCTTAATTTAAGGACAAAAGCGCTGTTTTAAGTTAATGAAAGGGTGTTAAAGGCAAACATGCGAAACTCAATCTTTCACAAAATTTGCCTAAGAAGATGACTGTTATAAATTTTCCGAATATGCACGTAATACATATTCATAAAAGATAAACTGATTAGATAATCTGCCCGGACAAAAAATCAGTCATCTGCTACTGATGCGGTGTAGGACCCCCACGAGCACGAATAATGGCGACGATTCTGGGTGGCATTGAGTTTACAAGTTTTTTCATATACACCTGGTCGATTTTAACTCCTCTTGCGTCAACTGATCTTCTCAATATCTAACTTCTCGTTATAGATAGTCCCACAAATTTTTTATTTGGTTTGTGTGTGCGGACTTACATAGCTGGCCATCCTAATTGCTTGACTTATCCTGAATGACTGTCATACCAATTACTGACAGCTCTACCCGATGAATCTGGCAGTTGTCATCCTGAAAGATAAGAGAGACAATATCCCTTTTTCATTCAGATATTGTGCAAATGGCAAAACTTGGTTATCTAACAGCTCAATGTAGTTATACTTATTCAGTTTAACAGATACCTCACCTAAAGGACTCTTTTGTGTAGTTGAAATATGTAGCCCCAGAACAAGGCAGATCTTCATCCACCTTGTATCGTCTTTTGCACCCAGGTGTCGTTGAAGGCTTCGTGAGGTCTTCGATGAACACGGCGGTGGGCATCATTGCTGTAGAGACAGAATCTTGATTCATCTGACCTCATGATACTTCTCCACTCGTCTACAGTACGATGTTCCAGCTTAAGCGAGTGGTTTTGTGAGCAATAAATAACATCGGCAATTTACGAGCAGCTCTGCTCTATATCCATTTTATGGATTTCCCTTCGAAGTGTTCGCTTCAGAAACAACAGGAAAAGGGCCAGCATTGGCGTTTTGCTGTAGTTTCAACCTTGATACAATGATGCAAAATGATTCCGGTCAACAATTCGCGACACATGATGGAGGTTCCCAGTGGTTAGAATCTTCTTCCGATCACAATTTTTTCTTTAATTGCCGTATGTACAGGATTGTTTCCATTGCTGGTAGACCCGCATAACAGTACTGCATGAAACACCAGAAAATTCTCCTTTTTTCACCGAGTGCTCCTGAACCCGACCAAATGTAATAGCTCTGTTCGATTCCAAGACATCTTGCTTTCGCCCCATCGTTGTGGCGCAACTTAGAAGCCAGTCTATACCTCGCCAGCTCTGAATGAATACTGATACTTGTTCAATACTTGCACATAAACTAAACTTCGGTTCCAGTTTTGAAAACTGGTTGATGAACGAAAGAAATAACTGAAGGTCGAGAAATAATAGGCGACTAATATTTTGTCCTTGGAGCTTATTTGGAGTTAACACGACAATTTTATTCCGAATAAAGTATTCGTATTTGTGATGAGAAGAAAAAATACCAGTTTCTTGACCAATGTTATAGGCCATTTGAAAAGAAAATGCATCGGAGGCCGTGTATCAAATTGATGGGAATAAACATTTTTATTTTTATATTTTGCGAAAAAGTGCGTCGTCTTCAGCGGGCTCAGATAGCTTATGCTCAGTTTAAAGGGCGTGAGGCTTTCACTGAAGTTAAAATCAAATTCTTTGAACTTGTTTGATGAATAAATTACCAACCAAATATTCAGCGTTTATGGATGCACGGAGCTGTTCGGAAATACTTTTCTTGAGTTGTACGGGGAAGTGGGCGTCATTTAGAAAATCAGCATGGGAAGTGGAAGCAAAGGTGCACAAAAATGCTTTGCTTGTCGAAATACGGCAAATTTACCAAAAGATGCATGGCAGAAACAATGAATTCAAGCATTTATGTGTACCTACACATAAATCTGGGAGAACGAAAAGGGAGGCCCGAGATGGGTTTCAGAATTCTAATGACGGTGTAAAATAATTTCAGCCCAAACTTGGAACAGAATCTGCTAAATAATGGGGGAAGGGAGAAGCCCCTGCAGGATTAAATGCTAGAGAATGCGAAGATGGTAGTCTTAAAAATGGAAGACTCGCAGAAAAAGACTAAAAAGTCTCAGAAAGACAGGAAATTCGAAGAGCTTGAAGCTCGTAAAGCGAGGGCTGGTGGCTGGGCTACCGCAATAGGCCTAATTGAGACCAGGCCTGGCGAAAAAATCCAGCCTCGGAATGCTCATGCGGAATCGAGGGATGCCCGAAAAAAAAACGTAGCCGATGCAGAAAAGCGAAAAAGAACTTTTATGAAGTTACTGGAATCGTTCAGATGAGCACTGGCTAGAGGCGGAAAAATTAGTCTGCCTTCCTAGTCTAACTTTATCACTGAAACATCTACAACTATCTATTTTTTGTCCATCCTTGTAATTTGTAATTTATCTATAAATTTATGGTCGGGTACGCAAGAAAGTTGAACTGGGTGTAGTGGGAGTAGAAATAATTCTTCCGACATGAAATGTTTGTCTTTATTTTGTTCCTGTTTTTGCGACCATCAAGCCTGTGTTGCGGTAAAAAAATGGCGTCTTATCACAGTTGCCCTTGTTGCACTGTTGTGGGACGATGATAACAAAATCTAAAGCCAATGATAATAAAATTTTCAGGTATCTACGAAGCTGCGCGCGGGAAGTACGTCAGAATGCCGGTGCGGCTGCAACAGATTTTTCTGTCTCGCCGGAGAACAAATGAATTCATTTGACTGGTAAAAAATGTCTCACGGCCAGTCGTAAGCAATTTTAATACATATCAATGACCATAAAAGAATGAGAACATCTAGAGAAGAGTATTTAGATACGCAGCATCGCCGCTACGAAACTCATGAATCAACAACAGTTTTGCAAATTAGTGATGCACAAACTGCACAAAGCTTTCCGATCTTTAAGGCGGTGAGAGACAAAAATTGATATTCAAGACACCAGAGTCTAAAAATAAATCTGAAGGTTCACGAACTCGGTAGAATATTTGGGCATGAAAATGATCTTGTACAAATGTAAACACATTGGAAATTGAGCCTCCATTTTTGGACAGTTCCATGTTTGAGTACCTTTCTCTCAGACCTGCAATACGTACTGAGATGCAATTATGGAAGCATTCCAATTCTGTCCATGACGAAGGCTATTCTAACCCTCCGCTGAGTGCTTGACAAAAATTTTGAAAATAATGTTGCATACATGGTATGGATATTATTTGCAGACATTCGCGATATCGGGGCACAATTCAACCCGACTCCTGGAGTATGAATTCACGAGACTAGAGCGTATTGTACACACGCTAATGAGCCTCAGCAACAAAGCTCCGTACAATTTTAAAATCGTCCCTCCATAGCGAGGGCAGAGCAATTCTAATCTCACAAATCAGGAGGACTTTCTCCGCTACTTCTTTCCATTAGCGAGGCTTAGTTTGGCTAAGAGTGACAGACTAGGACCTGTACTTACTTAGCTTAGAGCACTGCCGAAGAATTCTTTGCATTACATGCGATCCAAGTCCCTATAGGACGTGCAGTATGTATGCCGCACCCTTTGAGCAAAACATCCATACGTTGAACTCAGGCACCAGGATTGGAACGCTCTAGTGGAACCTTTCCCAAAAACAGCATCATCATTAATCGCTTTCTTTCGATATCGAGTCCCAATCGAGAGGCTACTGAATGGCACCGCATTTCCTCTATTGCACCAGCGGCACGCGGTGGCCTGCTGTGTCGTCCGTGTGCGCCTGCAGCCGGTGTTTGCGTCATCAATTTTCCATAAACATTGCATTTTCCATGCGAACATAACATTATCACGTGGAGTATCAATAATACCATTGTTGGAATTGATGCTACCAGTTTGAAATATTTCCAACAATATTATCGATACTGTTCTAGTTGTTGTTCTTCTAACGGCTATATTTTTTCAGGTTAATTTACTCCTTAGCGCATAGTTTTTGTCGTGCATCAAAGGACTGTGTAAATGTTTTGATGACTAACACGGGGCAGATCTACAGTAACAGAAGACACTGAAGTACAGTAAGCTTAGAAGGTATAAGTAGGCCGCCGCTGTTGGGAAGTTTGTCCAAGTCGAGTCAAACATCACGATGGCACGGCTAGGAGACACCTGTGCAGGTGAAGAGTACACCTATCGAATCACTTCGATAGTTAAGGAAACATAATGGTAAAGTAAAATATACTGTAAGTCACTTTGATTGCTTAGGAAAAATCGTGACAAAGTGAAAAGTAAATCACTATGATTGCTTTGGAAACGTCTTAATAAAGTGAAAAGTAAATCACTCTGATTGCTTGAGTAACATCGTGATAAAGTGACGAGCAAATCACTATTATTGCATAAGAAGTATCGTATTTAAATGAAGAGTAAATCCCTATGATTGTTTAGGAAACATAATGTTAAAGAAAAGAGTGAACCACTTTGATTGCTTAGGAAACATTGAGAGAAACTGAAGATTAAGCTACTTTGATAGCTAAGGAAACAGACTAGATGAAGTGAAGAGTAGATCATTATAATAGCTTAGGAAGTTTCTCGATTAAACGTACGGAAATATTACCCCACAACAAGCACGCAACAGAAGTCCTCGCTATCACCAAGAAAAATCATAATTTTATCAATGAACGGAGACCCGAATGCGGAACTTTGACTAGTTTCAGTGGCTACTATTTGTAGGTCTCACGCTTGGGCTTCCAAGGCATTGTTTTGTAATCTCTTATCGCTGTAGTTATAGCCTTCATTATAGGCTCCGTGGTTGTTAGGCTATTGTTAAAACCTTTTTTATATCTTTCATAAGGCCTTGATTACTGCATCCGTTAAATCCATCGTCGTAGCCTCTGTTATACTTACGCTTATGACTTTGTTTTGATATTTATGAGCCTGTTTTGTGCTCCTCGTTATAGTCTTTGTTATACAAGTGTTATAGTTTTTAACGCCTCCTTTGTCTGTTCAGCACGTACCACACATTCTCCAAGAACGTTACTGTCACCATTTACAACACGCTTGCCATACGCATCACTCTTACCACATACGAGACTTACCACATACGAGACATATCGCATACGAGACATACCGCATACGAGACATATCGCATACGAGACATACCGTATACGAGACATACCGCATACGAGACATACCGCATACGAGACATACCGCATACGAGACATATCGCATACGAGACATATCGCATACGAGGACTGTACGTCTCACACTCAGCATATTTGATACACTCACAACATGTGACGTACTCACCATTTACGATATATTCTTCCTATAGGACACATTCACCATGTACGACACTCTTACAACATGGGACACATTCATCATATATGACATTCTTATTATATACGTCATTCCCACCACATACGACACTCATCATATACGGTATGCTCATCATATACGACACACTCCCCATGTACGCCACACTTACAACATACAACTCACCCACCATTTACGACATACTTGTTACATACAGCGTCTCACTATGTACGGTAAACTCAACATATACGACGTACTCACTATACATATCTGTAAGAAGCACAACTTACGGCACAGTCACGATATAAGACCCCATGTGTTCCATAGCTGGCATACACCATCTTCAATGCCCCTAAAGCCCCCCACTAGTGCTCTATTCCAGCGGCAGTGCCCTACTCTCATGTGCCTACTCATGTGCCATCTTCAATGCACCCTAAGGCCCCCCCACTAG
>VOMN01086225.1:0-15030 GCA_014899125.1 Orchestia grillus
AGGTTTTCAAAAAAAGGGGTACATTTTTTTGGAACACTCTGTACATCATGCTCCCTGTGTTGTACCATGTGTTGTATTGTACATCATGCTGCGAAGCCTGCTCCCTGTGACATCTCAGCAAATTTCAATTTTTCAAAATTTTGTGATCTTAGTTGCAATATTCTCGTTCCTGGCGAGCTCAAAGTTTTCCTAGAATTTTCCCTTATTTTAAAATGAGCTCTTTGAAAACGGATTTAACATAAGAATGGGCAATACTTGTGGAAGGGTGAGTTGCTAAATTATGTTTATACCCCGGTGAAATTTTGTTTAATTTGTCATACTAACACGTTCCTAATTCTAACTGAAATTCAGTTAGTGTTGACATAGCATAAAAATGAAGCCACTGTGCAATTCTCCAACACACCGTGCGTTAAAACAATAACACAGCAGCTCTACCAGGGAATGTGATCGCTTGTGTAAAAAAGTGTCAATTCAGAATTGGAAAACCAAGTGAACGGAAATTAAAAAATGGAAGTATTGAAGAAAGGGTAACTTAAGAAAATGCAACAATTCTTGAGTTGACAGTGAAACATATGATTAATTTATAGCTTAGAAATTGACAATTGTTATATTTTATAGTGGCATTCTCCATGACTGTATAGCTGATATTTGATAAGTTCTATTTCTTAATTTACTGATCACACTCTCAGCTGGCAACGCTCTCAACTGGCCACGCTCTCAGCTGGTCACGCTCTCAACTGGCAACGCTCTCAGCTGGTCACGCTCTCAGCTGATCACACTCTCAACTGGCCACGCTCTCAACTGGCCACGCTCTCAGCTGGTCACACTCTCAACTGGCNTGCCGTTTTGAAATGGAATTTATTACTATAAATATTTACGTCCTTAAATCGTTTGAAATTTGAGTGAAAGAAGGAATAAAATCCTTCTAGGCTGGCCCAGCAGATGATGCAACGACAATCAAATAAACACATTGTTGAAACTCCTGACCTAGTACCAAGCGGCGTAAGATGCAAGGCACAAAATTTTACCCCCTGCAGCTGCCACGGGCTGACGTACTGCGAGCATTGGCGTGATGCGAGCATGACGTCCATGCACAGCCTAGAGTTACGGCGCTGAGGCGTCCGTCACCTGTTAATGTGCTCCTAACGCTTCTCAGACTCCCTGTATTAAAGCCTTTGGATCGAATGAAGAAAATTTGGTTTGGAATTTCATCGAACTTCATATTTAGTTCGTTACTCTCTGTATTTAAAAGTTTTTAAGTACCATTGGGGTCTTCAACAATCGATGAATTATGTTATAGTTGTTATACAAGGATTCTTATAAGAAGAAATTTACTTCAAGTAGCCCATTACAAACATGTTATTAGAAAATTATTTTGTTACAGCCACACAATAGCGGAATTTAAAAACTAATCCTGCTAGAAATGTCCCTCGGCCATTTATTTAATACCAGTAAAATAGAAACCTACAGTTAATATTCGCACAATCATTGATATGCAGCTGTAAAATAGTACTACTGAGTTTTGGATTCGCTTAAAATTAACTTAAACTTCTTGCAGCCTGATATTAGCTCTTTCCTTATTTCAGAAGTAGATTTAGGAACTTTGCGTGTGAGTACATCAAGCTGCCGTCAACTTCATTTCTTCCAATGAATAGCTTCCAGAGAGTTCGTATTTCATTTTCACACATTTCCCTCATGTCGATATTCAGCAGCTAACAGAATGGAGTGTTAAGTCTACGGATTTCACATCTAAGATTTAAGTATCTTTTCTGAAATCTAGCTCCTTCTGTTAGAGTTATTGAAATTTACGAAATCTTTTTTACTTGTGAATTACTTCTTTGTTCAATAAATGAAAACTATGTGTATTACAATAGAATTTACTTGATGTCTTAGCAAGCCGTTAAATTTTTAAATCACGTGAACACTACGTATATTGAACGTTTTTTAAATTATTGCAGCACTGTACTACGATGTCCTCCCCCGGAATCGTGCACGACCTCCCGTCGCTCTTGCTAGCTGCCTACTGACGGCCTGTTCTCTCAGCACCTCGACGCTGTGAACGCCGCTAAAGGGAGATGGAACACGTTGGTGGATGCAGTGAAGCCAAATTTAAAATGAAGATCTTAAAAATTCTGTCGCACTAAATGCTCGGTCTCCGTATTGATCCTTATAAAAACGCTACCATACAGACATTCCAAGATAAATAATTTCCTTTTGGACTTCATACCTCACGTTTTCCACTTTGAGTGGAAGAGTGCTTCGTACACGAGTAAATCTAAAGTTTGAGTGGATGCAGTGATGCAGTGATGCAGTGATGTCTTTGATGCAGTGATGTGGTGAGTGTTATTCCTAGTTGCTGAATAAATCCAAAGCCTCAGTGCATTTTTCTATAAATTCAAATTTATTCTAACTAATCATGGAAACAATTTTCATTCAACGACTGACATAAGAACGCTCGACATGTATGTTTAGGATATGACATATGTTACGGGACGTATATGCAAATGCTCTTTCCCCATAAACGGGGAATAAAAAAACAATTTTACCGCATTTAAAATTTTACACAGTTGTTTACCATAATTTTAGTCATTTACGAATCCCTTTTGGTCTTTTTCATCACATGTTATCTCAACCCTATTTTTCTATGCTTTCATATGTGACCAATTGTTTTCGAACAGGGACAGGCTAGATCATAAAACATCGTATCTCAAGCTTCCTGAAAAAATATTATGCTCTGCTGTATTGTATTGGGCATACTATGACGTTAACTATGACGTTACCTATGTACCAAATTGGTGAATGTACCACCAGCGAGACCATTTATAGCGATGGCAAGAATAAATCGACATAAAACATCGTTAGCGCAAAAATAAACTGTAACTACAAATCAAATTTGTCTGAAACAGTCAAGCATTAAATGGTTTTGGGCAGAAACCATGCAAATACTTTTATAAAGATGACATCAGAACTCAAAACTCACCTAAACAATCGTTTAGATGGTAACATGATGGGAATTTTGACAGAGGGATATCCCTAAGGCAATCATTCAAGAACTGAGAAGCCTTTCATTGCAAGGTCCAATCCTAAGCTACAGAAGAGTGGCGTAGTGCTGAAAAACTTAAGCGGTTGAGAAATTGATGAACGTCGTATGGCTCAATGAGTCGTCGTTCACATGATCTCCTTCGAGCAGCTCGCTGTGAGCAAGGAGAACACGAGGGGACTTCTCATCGAGACTTCATACTTCCAAAGGAGAAGAGAAATGCTGGCGACATTATGGGTGTGCCGTGTGTACTGTAACACTGCCTGAGTGTACAGCTGACTCGACGCGCTGTGTAGCCGAGACCGTACTTTGACTGGCGTAGTCCAGTAAAACAATTTTCAGCTCAGATTAATGCAAGGAAATATTGGACTAGTACCCAATAACCAAACAGTTAAGGCATTATTCTGCGAAAGAACTCGGTATAACATTACGGATCTTTCCTAGCCAAAATAATTGGCATATATCCATTTAGATGAAATATTTTGGGATGAATTTGAACAAAATTGAAATTATCTCTACTTCGACCATCGCTAAAAAAAATTCTAAAGTAATAGAGCAGTAAATCTTCAGCAACTTCGCAAGCACTTCACTAACTTCCTTCAGCTATAATCGAAGCTCTCCTAAAAGCAAAGATCGTCTTAGTAACAATTTAGTAAATTGAGTTTGTGCCAATACTATGCATTAAAATTTTGTCCTTGAAGAAATACTCCTTTGACTTTCTGACAAAAGGTTGAACGAGTCAACTTGCCGTGATGGCTTTAGCTGCCTGCCTGCAAGACGAATGTTTTCCGCGTGCCGGCTCCAGGGAGCTCGCCACTGCCCAAATGCAAATGTAATCTCCAGCTGCTGGCAAATTAAACAATCGTCCTCTGGCCAGCTTCTCACCAGCTTCAGGCCATCCCTGTTCTCGAAGATTTCCTCCCTTTCATTCCTGCCGCCAATTCGCATCTCTTTAAAGTGTATTTTCCCGCTTGTTAAAGCAGATTGATAGCTCTGTAAATTCGATGCTCAATATCGAACAGAAATATTTCACAAAATTTTCAAATAATTAATTGAGGTGCTATTTTACTCAGCAGAAATCGGTCTAGCATCAACTGCGACACCGAAGTATATTTTCGAATAAAAGCACCTACATGACTGCTTCATGATTGCTACAATAATAGTTTTATATCAACTAATAAAACAAATTAACTTATTAAATAAATCTTCACATTGTAAATCTGAGCACTAGAAAATAATCCAGTTCTGAAGTTATTATTTTCCTCTATCCTGGACAACTGTCCGCTCGCATGTAATGTTGTTGTGCTGATTTGTTTTCATAATCTTCAAATGGAGAGAACAGTCATTAAGCGTAATGACTAAAAATTGCAGCCATCGTACCAAATGACTAAAATTTCAGTCATTTTGTGTAAAGACTAATCATATTCCACTAGTCCCTTAACCTAACCTAACCTAGCTCAACATTATCTTGCCAAAACTGAAGAAACGAACCTAACCAACGACAGAGAGAACAAGTCATTTTACTTAAAGCCTGAAATTTTAAGGTGTTTGTTTCAAGTAATGCCTGGTTTCACTACATGCCTTGCTTAGTCATTAAGCGTAGTTACTGATTTCGCTACGTGCATGTAACACATATACTTGACACAGGAAAACTTTGATCTCATATAGCAAAGAAAACACGTTAACCAAAAAAGTATGTTAACCACAAAAAGATAGTACTTAGTTCAAACAGTTTGCAACCCTTTAATATAAAATTATGACTTACTTGAAGCTGAGACACCATTCTATGAAGCTGAGGTCGGTTTCAGGTCTTGATATCGCACGCGCTGATATGTGCAATCCTCACTATCAACAATTTGTCCAGACCCTCAGTTTGTCATAAGAATATGTACCATACAACTATACTCTCCTCAGTGATTTTGAATTTTTATAACATGCTTTGGGTCACTACTTGTATTATTAGTCACTACTCCTAATACAAAATTCAAAGTTTTGAAGACGGAAACACTAAATAATAACTACCCCAAAAATTAGGCGAACCAATATCCATATTTTCGGTTGCATATTTAAAACTAGTCAAAATATCTGTATGAGCCGGAACGACAGCATGAGTGCAGAGAGCACTCACAAAAGTTTGCTGCTCATGGAGCAATTGATTTTCTCAGAAAAGCCTGTGCTGGAAATAGTACATTCTTATATTTAAGCAAGAGCCAACGAGGCAGCAGGAAACTTGAATAACTTGAACCAGCGAGTAATGCTCAGATCTCTAAGGCCCCTGAGTTCGAGGACGTTATGTGAGCACGGACCTCATGGGTGGCGTGAAGTCACTTGGGAACTCGTCACTGACAAGCGTCCAGCTCAGATTTGCATGTTTCTCGTGCGCATTCAATTCAAGAAGTGAACTACCCTCACTGGCCGCAGGCAAAAGGACGTCAAACTTATTATGGGACTAAACCTGAAGCTTATTGGTTGTGCTTGGACTCCAAAATCATACTGATATACCTGAAAATTATGTTGCAAATGACAAGCGCCTTCAATTGAAAAAGGAAATTTACTCTGAATTTCCGACCCATAAAAAGTGTTTCATTTACTTTGTAGCGCACAAATGTGCACCATGGCAGTGAGGTGCGAGGTCCAGGCTGCATGGGGGTGTAAAATACTTGAATTTTGCGTGTTAAATTGATTGTCTGTCAACATTGCTCGAGCGTCGCATTTTTTGAAGACAACATGTATAAATGTTATGAACGGAAAATTATCGGATCAAATTACATACATCAATGAACATCAATTTGCCATAAGAGACTTTGAAAGTAGAGCATCAGTGAGCCCTGTCAGCTGCAGCAGTAGTGGCAGCAAGGCATCAGTGAGCCCTGTCAGCTGCAGCAGTAGTGGCAGCAAGGCATCAGTCAGCACGGTCAGCCAGAGCAGTAGTGGCAGCAAGGCATCAGTCAGCACGGTCAGCCAGAGCAGTAGTGGCAGCAAGGCATCAGTCAGCACTGTCAGCCAGAGCAGTAGTGGCAGCAAGGCATCAGTCAGCACGGTCAGCCAGAGGCCCAGAGCAGTAGACGCCTCAGCGAGATGGCATCTGGGAGTCTGGAGAGCCAGCAGCGTCAGATGAGTGCCAGTGCGTCTGTGGTTGTGAGGACGGAAGGTTGTGCAGCTGAGCCGCTTTAATTTAAACTCCTGACACTTAAAAAGCTCTTATTTATACACTTCATGGACTCCGATTCATCAGCCGAAATCGGAAAGATTTAAAAAAGAGATAACATGAGAGTAAAAATGTCGCAGCGACGTGAGCCGCGAAGTGCCAGACGGATTGCGTAACTCTCGAATGAGGGAAACTGGAAGCTCCTTTTCACATCGGAGCGTAACTGCAGGTTTGCTGAGGGGATGCGTTTTATTGGTGAGCTTGTGACTGAGATGACGTGCAACGGACGCTCCACTACCCAACTGCCACCGGACGTTTGAGTAGCGGCAACTGTGTCAAGTTTAGTGCACGTGGGCTGCATCTTTTGTACGTTGTGTAGTACGTCGTCGTGCTTCGTCTTTGCGTTCTAGTTGAATAAACTTTTGTGTGCACTTTTTATAAAACGATTGCTGGACTCATCTTTTCGCATTGGGTTTTCACGCGAGGAAAATTAATTTACATGCTCCCTCAAAAAGCCTCAGGGCATCGTTCCGTATCAGTGCCTCGACGACTCCCCGTGAATACTAACGCGTCTTAAATAATTGAAACCGTCTCATCAACAAAATAAATTTCTGAATGAGGGTAAAACATGAAGTGACTCCCTTCAGGCTGAAGCTGCTATTGAAATGCTCCTCTCACACCCTTGCAACACGTCTGATCCAAGCGCCATGTAATGCTGTGATGGAGCGTACTGATATCCTTCTGCGATGTGCGCCTCATTGTGCAGTTGCATGGAGCTATGGAAGTGATATCTACCTTCAAATCACAAAATATCTTGAAATTCAGAGTTACATGAAACGCACTCGCGCTGTCCTCACCTGAGTTTCGATTTGTTAATATGAATCTACCTCCCGTAATTTTGATATCATCTTAATAGTGCATCAAGAAGCATCGTATGTGTGGACCTTACATTACTTTGAAAGTCAATATTAGACTTCTGTATCTTTTTGAGTCATCAGTCATCAATTCTATAATAAAAAATGAATTTCATTTTAGATTTTAAAAGGCTCTTAGACCAGTCACAAGATGAGATGAATTGTGCTAAAAATTGAATTTTTTCAAGCACTGCCTGGACACTCTGGCTTACCCGGTCAGTTTTACAATAATGAACAGATCGTCTCAAATTTTGCATGATTACGCACTTTTTTAAACTTTTAAGCTTTTGCAATCCATGATACGATAACGAAGTGAGTCAAAGAACACCTGAATGAAAAATGCAGGAAAAACTTTAAATAAGCTTCTATATTTTTTGCGTAGGTTATATGAATGTTAAATATCGAGAATATTTGAACAACATTCGTGACCGTGAGAAAAATTTGAGAATAATAATCGCTCATGCCAGGCGCAAAATAATCCAGATAGAAGCAATACACCTGTGCGATAGCTACTCGTGAATGCCGACCTATCTTATCTCACTTTTATCTACGCCAGAGCCCCAACACGTCACCTACGCCAAGATTCAATTTTAGGTTAGCAAACGCTCGCATCAGTGAAGGTTTTACTGAGAAAAGCCACTGAGCTCTCAGGTCTCGAGTAACAAATTTCCATAGAAATTGAACATTATACGAAGCGCGGTTTACTAAATTCTTGTCGATAAACTAAGTTAAACGGCAGCCTCAAGCCCTGCCTTAGAGGTGTCAGAGCTTGCATAGAATTCTGTAGCGGTGGTGTCAAGTCGTTCTCCGACAAGGAGAGTTATCTGTTTTTATTCAAGTGGCATTTTCAACTTTCATCAAGGGAACTTACTAGATCTTCGATTTAAAGTCGAAATAGGTTTACTCGTCCTTCTTTGGCTTTTCTCTGTACCCCAATCTGTCTTTATTGTACAAAGAAAATATCGTTTGATGATTATATGTCTTTGTCAGAAATCCTTCGGCAAAAAAAAAAAGATTTAACTCTATATACTTTTATTCCAAAGCGGACCTAAACACTGTGTAAAAATGTCTCAAGTGACGCTGCTAATCAAAATAATAAGTTCCCGAGAGGTGGTGCTAAACTCTGTAATAATTCCTGAGTGGTGGTTCTAAACGCTGTTATAATTCCTGAGTGGTGGTGCTAAACGCTGTAATAATTCCTGAGTGATGGTGCTAAACACTGTAATAATTCCTGAGTGGTGGTGCTAAATGCTGTAATAATTCCTGAGGGGTGGTGCTAAATGCTGTAATAATTCCTGAGTGGTGGTGCTAAACACTGAAATAATTTCCAGAGTGGTGGTGCTAAACACTGAAATAATTTCCAGAGTGGCAGTGCTACCCACCTTTATAATTCCCGGGCGATGGTTCTAAAAACTAATAATTCCCGAGTTTGGGCGCTGAACACTTTAATAATTCTCGAGCGCTGGAGCTAAAAGTGAAATAACTTCCCGAGTGGCTGTGCTAAACACTGTAATAATTCCCTAGTCGAAGTGCTAAACACTGTAATAACCTCTGAAGGGACGGTGCTGAGCACTGTAATAATCTCTGAAAAGACGGCGCTAAAAACTGTAATAACCTCTCGAGTGGCGGTGCTAAACACTGAAATAATCTCTGAATGGCCGGTGCTAAACACTGTTATATTCTCTCGAGCGTTAATGACTAACTTTGTATTGACTCCCACTCATATGTGAGTAGTGACGCCTGATGATTTAAAACACCATTTAAATTCACCATTTTTATGAGCGTTCAATGTTTGAACACTATCAGATTGGTCAACGGTCAGACTTGGATTTTTTGTGGTTTGTTCAATTTACATGCACATAATTTTCATCAATAATTGCTAAACAAACAGAGCGATTGTAAGCCTAGGCCGATTGTAAGTGTTATTTTACGCCAAATTCAGCATTAAAATCTTGTTTATATTCAATTTTTGGGAATTGAAAATATTCTTAGGAAAATTTTTTTTTGAAAAATCATTTTTTAAGCCGCTTTCGCATATTAAAAAAATTATATACACATACATTTTTTTGAAATTTTGGCCACACGAGTAGAGCGAGCGGGCGCTGCTCGGCATGAAAGAGCGAGCAAGTTAGTGGAGGGCACAGGCGTGTGCGGTCCCTGGAAGTTCTCGTGCACTAAAAAACAACTCCTAAGTGACCGAGGTCCCTCCAGAGGTGAGAAGATCTGGTCCAGACCAAAATGATCGGCAAATGTGATGGGTCATTTAATTTTGAACACAGCTGTGTTATTTCCAGAAAAATTTGCTCGTTCCCAAATCTAGAGGCAGATGGGAGGGTTGTTGGAGTAGAACTGTAGTATGTAGAAACGCAATTATACATCATTATCATAATTGATTATTTCCAGATGACTATATCGATATGTATCAATTTTAATCTCGCGAGACAACAAAATTAGTTTTATTACAAATTTATCAAGTTACCTGTATATTTGTGAATATTTACTCCAACTTAGATAAGCCAAAAAAGGCAGAGCAAATTGGTTGTATTTCATTAAATCAAAATAAAAAGACTAGGCGAAGGTGCTTGCGAGTTAAAAGGAATATTAATAATGAAAGCACTTAGGGATGATCTAAAATTTCCGCTGTTGAAAAACATGCATAAATATTCATATTCATTAGCTGGTTTGTTCAAATCCTGTTAAAGACTAAATTCCTATTTTCGAGTCTAGTTCAAATAAAATTATTCAATGCATGATGGCGAATAAATTTAATGCAAGCCCTCTCTCAACATTGGCCATCACATACTTCATGTCACAGGATCACACAACTCGTAATGTGTTGTAAGGGTTTCAATTAGGAGCCCAAAAATATGGATCACAAGGCCCGTCATGTATTGTGGGATCTAAATTTCCGGCCATAAACATGGATCACAAGGCCCGTCATGTATTGTGGGATCTAAATTTCCGGCCATAAACATGACCACAAGGCTCGTCATGTATTGTGGGATCCAAATTTTAGGCCATAAACATGACCACAAGGCCCGTCATGTATTGTGGGATCCAAATTTCGGGCCATAAACATGACCACAAGGCTCGTCATGTATTGTGGGATCCAAATTTCAGGCCATAAACATGACCACAAGGCTCGTCAAGTATGGATCGGAATTAGTGGACCAGAAACCAAGACTGCCTCAGGAGGCCGTTAGCCCTGCCGCCTCATTTGTGTAGAGGAATTGAAGGGAAGCTCTCCATTCGCCGCTCCCGGGGTGTCAGGGAACGATGAGAGGCTGGTGGCGATCACCAGTACTCTCTGAGTGTGTACATTCCTAGTGCGTTGCCTTGCGTTGGGAATCAATATAAATGAAGAATGACGATACGAATAAATATATATCCACCATTCTGAGGAAATAACTTTCCTCGTTAGTAATTTCGAATTGTTCTCATTAGTAAAAAATCCAAACGCTTACAACATAATCAATATTCTCATGCATTTAGGATGACGTATGTATAAAACAATGCAAAGAAAGTGCTTGACCATAGCTACATTCCATCATTTCAATAAGTTATTTATTATAATGTAGAACACAAAAGATTAAGTAACCTTTATACCAACAGGAAAAAGTAAAATATAGAACTTATTCATTGTTTGGAAAGCCTTCACTAAAAAGCAACGAATATGAGAATTTGAGAACCGAGCCGATTATGCCTCTAATGCGATTGAGGATTTGGGCACCCATGGCTGAAAATTGGATTTTATTTTGATCCTCATCGAGGATCTTCTTCTCTGCTAGATCTGGTTGAGAAAATCCGACTAAACGAACTGAGACGATGCCCGGGATCATAGTTTTCCGCCGCCGATGGTCGGTCGGGTCAGACGACTTGGTTGTCCCCGGCATCTTCCTGCTGCTCCTGCACACGGTCTGGTGAGTGTGAGCCTCTGCGTTGCTCTTGAGTTTCATTACTGAACTTTCTGATTAGAATTTCCATTGTTTCAGTCTGATTAGAATATGCATTGTTTCAGTCTGATTAGAATATGCGTTGTTTCATACTGATTAGAATATGCGTTATTTTATTCTGACTAGAATATTCATTATTTGATTCTGATAAGAATATGACTCGCTTACAAGTATGATATTTAAACTTTGTGATAAGAAATATGAGTTATCTCTAGAGTTTACGTAGATCTATCAGTTGAATGCGAAAACCATTATTAATGGATGATTAATAGTGAGTTAGGTCATTTCATTAAATGTCCACAGAAGATACGAGTATTAACCAATTAATTTGAATGTAAATTCTCGTCGCTAGATATTTATAATATTTCTTCTAGCTTTACTCGTGACCGTGAACAATAAATCGGGAACTTAAAAGTTCCATTAAATGGCGGGCAGCCGAAGTCGCCTTCCATGACAGCTTCCTGTGCAGGCATGACGTATCATGAGCTAGAAATGAACTCAAGAACATTTCATCCGGCAATACAGTGACGGCAACAGAGCAAATTACCAAGAAGTTCCCACACCTGATGAGCCTCCCTCATAACTCTACGACGCAAACTATTACATGCTGTAGAAACACCGACTCTTCAGGACAACGCTCAGCCTGAGGCTTCAAAGAAGTAGAGCGTGAATCCTGCCTCTATTATCTCGACATTCTGTGAAGAAAATAAAATTTTGCTGTCTCAACAGTCACGACCTCAACAGTTCTTTTCTTGATCCGTGACATACGTTCATTAATGAGGTATCGTTCATTATGTGGTGCGAATTATATTTCGTGGCATCATTATAATTTTTGAGTTCCAGCTGTGCACACCAAAAGCAACAACAGCAGCTGTGACTTCGATGTCTGGGAGAAAATTAAGATTACGATTTCCAATTTTTCAAGTTACTCGGGAAATTTACTTGAATAACAGAGTAAACACGTACCATCATACATTTCACACGTGAAAGTGATAAAAAAATTTTGCCTGATCGGCAACGAAATAAATGTGATCAAAAGAGAAGCCCATTCGCCGAATTAGCCTTTTTCGTTTCTAAAATCTGCAATGAAATTTTATTCATCGTGAGCGAGTTATTTTATGACTTGCTATCTTATTCACCCAGTGGCAAATGTAAGAGACCGTCTATGGTTTTTGTAAAAAAAAATTTGAACGGAGACAAGAGCTGTTCCTTCTCTCAGCTCCTCTGGGGACGGCACGATGCTGGCTGGACTTATGCCAGAAGCAATCGATAACAAACGAGTTCTGTCACGTGCTGTTGTGACACCTGCACCCATGTCTGCGCTCATGTGCAGCTGCCACAAATAGTAATCTTATTGCCTACTTCAGTATGGCTTCCAGCCTCGGTGGAGCTTTTAAATCAGTTAAAATATAAAGAACTACAGCACCTAGAACTGTTGGTGGATATACAGTATATCAAATGTGTGATGTTCATGAGATGTTTGGCTCCGATGTTCAACTTGTAAACCAATGTAAAATAATGACTTAACTCAATCAAATAACGCGGAAAATTAACTTTAAATACGTTTTAGTTGGACAAACGTTGACTCCAGTGATTTTCTGAATTTGTATTAAATTCAATTCACTTACATTAATTAAATTGCCTTCAATGTTTTTGCCTCTTAGATGTATTTTTAAGTTTAGGTGTATCATATATGCTGTACCAACATAATTAAGGCCTAATACACATTCGGCAAGCGTCATTTTCTTCTTGGAAGAATACATTTTTCTTTTATATTCCTCTCATATTTGAACTCAATCTTCCTTTAGGAAATACCAATTGTATCCACAATCTAATTTCAAATTAGATTTAATAGCAGGTAACTACATATGGTTCTCCTTAAAGTAAACACACAGATTTCACGCTGTCTTTCATTTTCCTTCATATGAGTCACTTCGAAATGATGGTATCAGTGCAAGAAAAGAAACATTAAATGATTATGCAAGTTTACATACAATGGACGAACGTTTCATAATTTAATAAAAAAGGGCATGGAAAGACGCCCAACGTCAAATGAAGGTGCTTTATGCATCAGATAGAATAATCACAAAAAAACTCTACGGATCACTGCAGCCGTTGGTGACGCCAGCCAACCTGAGCGAGATAGCGCACTATTGGCAGGCCTTGGGACTGCGAGCGTTGTGCTTCACGTAAAGAAACTTTTTCATAGCGAGCAAGGTACTGGTAGTCCACACTCGGGGTCAAAGGAGGCGAGGGGTGACCCATTATCTGGGAAATCTAAATTAAGATCCAATCGGAAATTCTAAGGATCTGTACACCTAATTCATGGCCTCTTTCATGTTTTGACACAAGTATCAGCTTTTAGAAAACTCAACCATAGGTCGTGAAGCTGGCATCATAAAAAGTGTAGAACAACACCGAAGAAAACCTTAAGGAAGTTGAGGGGAGTCTCACAGGGTGGGGGATTATTGTGGGGTTTCCGTGGAGTCTGCGAAATTAATTTTGGGTCACTGAAAAGTTGGTCGTAATTATTTTCTGCCATTTTTTAGTGCATGTAAATTTCTTTGGTGTAATCGGAAGGGAGTATCTAATCCCATTACTATAATTAAATGAATTAATCCGCAACAAGATACGCTTCCAGTTTGGAAATCCAAACTCAAAGGTTTACTCAGACCTTGGTCCGTGCAAGACGTCACAGCTGCAACGAGCTGCATGGAATACAGCGAACAGCCAATGTTCAAGTGCTTACCTTTCTTCCTGTTTCCAAAATATTACAAATAAAAAAGAGACGCTGTTGAACAATAGCCTTAACTTCTTCGTAATTATGGCGAGCTAAAACCGACAGGAAGCCCTTAAACTCACTGAACTCAGAAATGAGGAGCCGCCCATGAGGCGCTCGTTTCGATTCAAGTTTCTTAAGTAATCGCACAACAAAGCTAAGGCCGTGAGCCAGCTTCAAAATTGCGCATGAACTTTTGTGCCAGAGTCATCACGGAAATGTCATTAGAGTTGAAATGAGCCCGTAGATGTAGCGTGGTCGCCGTGCGCAGCTTCCAATTTAACACGTTAACCGCCATTCTCGACACAGGTAAAATTACAAGTCGACAAATATCTCTCGTGAATTTAAAAATGGAGGATTTGGCTTTAAAAATTTCGGCTAACTTATCAATTTTCCTTTTAATTTAAATTAGCATGTACGGGTGATGACCAGAAATTACATGAAAACTTGATAAATTTTCTTCATATATATTGCTGCTTTCGCCAGGTTAGGTTAGGTTAGACGACCTCGTGTACCACATGTGGTCCACGTGGCGGTCAACGTGTTAAAATAAAACTCGAAGATAAACTCGAAAACGAATGCGGGAAAGAGCAGATTAAATTTCTGCGTGGACTGTATTGTTTATTTTGTTAATATGTTGATCGAAATTTTATACAAGACCATGTGCATGGAACCCGTTGATGCAGTAGTTATAAAATATAATTTTATTTGTAACCCAGCACCTAATTTCAACGTTGATGCTTTTTTAGACGGCTATCTAGAATGAAATCCGGACAACTTATAATGTAACTCGACTCAGGAGTCCAAAAATAAAGTAAGCCGAGCAAAGAACATGCAAATTCGAGGAAGTGTTCATCCACCTTCATTTGATTATCCAAATGGCAGTAATTCAAGAATGTACATCGAGGAAGCTGACCTCTTGCAGCCTGGAACCTCAGCAAACCTTCAGGAGCCGAAAAGACTTCAGGTCATCAGTCAAGAGCTGAAGTATTGGGAGCTCGAGGAAATCCAAAGGCAAGCATCGCTCTGCAAATAGTTATTCATTTGCCTGCCAGTCCAGGAGAGTTCAGACAGCTCTCGCAAGTCAGTACTTTGGACTGTCGTTTCCTGATATTCTCAATTGTCAGGGCAATTCACATTATTCTTCGATGAAGAGAAAGAAAGAAAGAAAAATCGATTATTCCGATATCATTCAC
>VOMN01086237.1:0-23017 GCA_014899125.1 Orchestia grillus
AAATTAAAATGAAACTGTAGCCGATATTTTGTACTTAGGAAATATGTTGCCAAATAAATTCGTTCCTAAGCCTGTAAATGTATCTTTAAAATAAATTGAATGGAATCGTAAACTGGTCGTCCACCTTCTGAACACTTAGCTCATAAAAAGAAAGTATGTTATTTTGTTCTGTTTTCTTGGTGAATTTTATATAAGGATGACAACTATTGAAATAGCAAAGACTCCAATTCTTTGCAGAAGAGAATAAAGAGGTCATCGTAAAATGGTTGATAAATGGACGATAAAATGCAGGCCTAAATTAAGTAGGACAGCTGGGCAGGCCATCTACTTGATGGCAAATACGATTGTTAAATTTAAAAGAAGAATTGTTAAGGGTCAGAATCAAAAGTTTTTTATCTCAGTTCTAGTTAGTTCTACATGTACATACATATGCTGGCTCGCGATGTATGTCGTCTGAAATTAAATGTAGTGCTTCATCTACGGGAGCATTTGGACATAAAGATTCCACATCTAAGCTACGCATCAAAACAGAGTGTGCATTTCGAAGCGTTTTAAAATTCGTATGAATTACGTAATGAATAATTTCTTTTAACTGAATGATTCAAGTATGACATCAGTTCTTCATCCAGGTCAAAACTGTGCGCATTACACGCTCATAGGATAGGACGGACTGGGACGTTAGGCTTGGGTGTGTATTATAGAATGCATAGTCTCCATTAATTAGACGTAATTTAATTCTTAATTTCAAATCATGTCTTCCCGCTCAATAAATTCTGGATATAATCGGTTTTGCGTAAGCTAAGTATAAGTGCAATAGAATATTAACATGTATGTATATGTTAATAACATATGGTCCTGCAGGATGCCCTATTTATAGAAGTCATTGAACTTATTCGGGCTCACAGGTACCTACAGTATGTATAAAAAATTGTCCATTGTAATGGTATCAGAAATCCATGTCTGGAATATCTTTAAATGATATAACACTTAATTGTGGAAATAAAAAATTGTTTCAAATTGTTTCAAATACATGAAAACCAACGGAGAGCCAAAGGTTAAGGTGTCGATACAAAATTGTTCAGTTATTTTGCCTACAGTATTAAAATTTTCCAAAAAAATTATTTAGTTTGTATTCTAATCGAACCAAAAGTTTTTTCTCCGCCTCCGTGATTTTTATTTTACAAATTGTCCCATTTCACACCAGTTATATTATGCGAAAGCTTCGGGTGTTCGCTAAAAAATTACGCCTGGTTAGCCCTGCATGGCAGTTAAGGTATTAAATAAACAATATTTCAGCATTGTCTTACTTTCTAAGCTCTGATTTGGCGCCTGAGAAACTTATTTAGTCCCTTAACTGCTAGGATTACCATGCACATCTTCCTTAGGGGACACCCTGTAGAACAGAGACCTCTGAATCTGACGTCTGCTTAATTTTGACCTCGTAACGTAGATACCTCCAATTCTTAATGAACATTCCATCAGTTTTGGCGCCACCCAGTACAACCACTGCCTCCTATATCTACATAGGAGGCAGTGGTACAGCAGGCCAGAGTCATTAGAAACTCGGTAGGCCTTCAAGCCTCATCAAACACCTCATTAATTAAAACAAGATCATTAACCTAAGATGATCGTGAGCAGTACTATACAGTATGTCCCACAAAATCGAACCCTATTTTTGAAGGATTATTTTGCTAGAAATTAAATGTTTATGGTATTCTTATGTTCGTATTACTGAAACGGAGAAAAAAATACTCGGTTCGGTTGTGGGACATACTGTATTTCAACTAATTAGGAAGCATGCATTATTCTTCGCCTTAGCTAACATTGGAGTGCTAATCACATAAGATGTAACTAGCATTCGGTGATGTGCCGAGACTTGGTTTCTTTCAACATTGTGAAGGGACGCTGGGAGGACGCCCGAGGGTCAAGAGGTGACCGGTGCGACCACTGCCAGCCTGAAAAATTAAATTTTTCTGATCCGTCTCCATCACCTCTGGTCAGCAGCCCCCCCCCCCGCAAGATGCTGCATGCCATGTTGCACGGCATGTCCCTTGGTATGTTGTATGCCACATGTTACGTAGCATGTTTTGAGTCATGTTGTGTAGAAAGTTGAGCAGCATGTTCAGTAGCATGTTACGTATCATGCTGGATATAATGTTACTTAGTATGTTTTGCAGTATGTTGCGTAGCATGTTGGGTAGCGTATTGCGTGGCATGTTGTGCGAAAAGTCAGGCTCTGGAAAGATGGCTTGCTATGCCACGTATCTCTGCTCTTGATTTTTGAACATCTCCAACCAAAATTTGTTATCAAAATTTTCAAAATTATTTTAATTCAATCCCCTTCGTACAAGACGCTCGAGTTCGCTCGATTGCAAACGAGAAGGCGGAAATCTCCGAACATATTTCGACTTCACGAAATTTAAGTGATCATGAGAGCGTGATTTCGAGACGTGGGCTCAAAACAAGCCTTGAACATGACCTGCGCTTTAATTTTAAGCCCATTCATTTCGATTTTGCTCAATGGACACAAACTCCATCCTAGTCAACCGCAACTTGTTTCTGTCAGTGAATTTTGATTGTACATTCAAAATCATCGTAGGTTTGTTTATGCTTCTAGTCAAGGAGGGGAATTAGGGCCCCTTCTGTGACTGAGTGGCACTAATGCGAGAGGGATGAAAAAAGGGAAATGATTCCTGGGTTCCCCTGCCGTGCGACGCGTCGGGGGATGCGAGGCGTCAGCGCAGGCCTCGTGGGATGAGGGAAGTGGGGTCACGCATCCCAAGTTTGTCTACAGGATGGCGCCATCAATTACCGTACACCGAAAATACGAAAAGAGTTTGTGCTGTAGCGTCACCATCTGTATTTCTGTACAAATATTTATAAAGAATATTATGATCGATAAAGAAAGGCCATTGTCAGAAGGGTAGTTACGCGGGATTTTTTTTTTTGGAGGGAGGACCATGTCTTGGGTTTGTAGTTTTCGATTCTCATCGACGCTCCCTCCGGAGGCCATGATCGTAATTACCCTGTCTAATTATTCCACTGGGGGTCAATAATCTTCGCGGCCCAAGCGCAGATTTATCGATTGGGCCTCCAAAACTATTGATGCCCCAGTGAAAAAGTTAGACTTTGTAGACGTATCATCAAGCATATCACACATTTTAACGGGGGAATGCGCTCTTTTTTTTTAGGATTTTTGAGTATTTTTCCTATTATGTACGAAGACCATGTCACTTAGATATGTCGCTCAGTTATATTGTTCAGTTTCAGTTGCCCAATTGTGCTGCTTAGTTGCATTGCTCAGTTGTTTAGTTCAGTTATATTGCTCTGTTATGATGTTTAGTTGTGTTGCTCAGTTGTGTTGTTCAGTTGTGTTGCTCAGCTGCGTTGCACCAAATGGAGGTTTATTTTCATGGACAGTTCTCCAACATCATTATCTGAAGTTTTTGGGCAGTTTTTTGTGTAGTTATACATCATAATTTTATTTCCATTTTTCGCATCACGAGACGTTGAGAATACCGAATGATTACGTATAAACCGATGTTAAAAACTTAACAGAGGAATGAATGCAGTTTCCAAGTTCATTTTTTAAAATTTTCGCGTCTCTAACGTCATCAGCAAAATTAAAAATTACCCGTCCAGCTTACGATTCTTCAGGCGTGAGTTAATTTTTCTGATCCGTAGACTGAATGTCGGTGAAGGTCGTCATGAACTCACTGCACATTATGTTGGTCCTGCATCGCCCTACAGTTTGTGATGATTTAATTTCCTTGCTACCAGGCATTTTAAAAGCGACGTAATGAAATATTTTCTAGCTTGAGTGCGGTCGCAGGCAAAAATAGGCAGGCATTGAAGGGAAGTGGAAATTTTCCCTGTAATGCAATTAAATGATGTAATTTACATGAGCATCTTTTTTCTTTGTGATCTAATTTATTGATCATTTGATCTTTGTATTTTCTTCCTCGCCACTGTAAAATCATCATTCGAAAGTCTTTGTGATGCTCGAGGTAGGGATGTAGATTACGTAGTCTGAATTGTAATTTATAATGATTAATTCTTCATTTTATTCCGAAGGGCTTTTCTCATTGACGTTTATGACGTTTATTTGCAAAGCGAATATGGAAACGATACAAAAGGTTTTTTTGGGGCATAACAAAAAGTATAACCCAACTTTGCTGCTTATGAAGTCAATGACTTTTTACGCATAGTTGCATAAAATCATTGAATTCTAAATTAAAACATCAAATTTATTCAAGTCAACACATAAAATGATCAGATACCCGAACATCGATGGTCACCTATAATTTTACAACAGTTCTTCCAGTACATATTTTTTATAAGTTCTTTTAAACGAATGGTGATTTATAAGTTCTTTTGTTCTATTTGGTAAAGAAATAAAAATAGCTACGCTCTGAAAAATTACTTGCCTCTTCTCAACTTCAAGGCGAATGGACGGTAAGTTGAAAAGGGAATTCCTTGTGGGGTACACGGTGCCAGAAAGCAGTGGTTTGTAATACAGATCATAAATTTCATCTTTATTTTTGACGGCCGCGCGCATGAAGTTGAGTACAGAATACTTATATACATAATCAAATGGTATTATTTTTAGGAGCTTGTACATAGATAAAGTAGACATATTTGGATGAAAATCAATTGTTTTAACCCTCAATATATTTCGCAATAATGATATGTATCGTGCATTGAAGAACCGTAAATTTGGAAATTCATTGGCCTGACGACACACGTAAAAGTGTAGCATTAATTTGTTTTCATTTGTTTAGTGACAAAAAAAATGAGAAATCATGGCTTTAACCTACGAACAAGACAAAAGTTAAATGTTGTTACTTATTGTGATTTGTCATCAGAATATTATGTACCAAGGAACTATTGAGCATTTTTTGAAGAGGAAGTGGCAGCACGTTCAAAAAACAATACTGAATTTTTGTATTTCACAGTCACTTTTTATTCTGTGAACAACTGGCAGTTCTCGGAAAGTAATTATTACACTCATCATTCATTATTATCTCTACAGGTGCTCAAGGGTATATCTCAACCCCTGTGGTGAGCGTAATAGAAGTTTAGTTTTGTAATTCGGTTACATCTATGGCATAGGCTTTTTTATCATTCATCCATGCTATATGTGGTTAAGTTTTCATATTTTTCGTGTGTTGCCATTTATTTAAGCAATGAAAAAGTTATGTATGAGATCATGTACGGGTCCAGATGCTTGGGTACGTATTCCTAATCAGGGAGACTATGTCAGAGAATACAGTGAAATTACATTATTTCACTTGAGATGTACCATCCTTTTTCATACGATGGGAACGTTAGTCATAAGCATAAAAAATTTCAATGTCAGTGACGGGTGCCAGTGCCACAATCTTTGGTTGTCGGGACGTTGTTGTTGACAAAGACTGGCATGCAAAAGCAGTAGCAGGAATGGGGAAATAGAAAAACGAAGGAGACAGAGTTGTTAAGGGCTTTCAATTAACCTAAGCGTAGATGTTCAAGCATTAATGTACCAGACGCTCTGAGCCAGTGGATATACTTATTTTCAAACCCGCTTTTAAAATTCAAAACCCTAGAAATTTTGCAAAACGTATATAGTACCGCTTTAAAAAAAAACTCTCCTTAAAATCATTGAGGAGACTATCTCCATCATAAAATCTTAAAAAGTCGTTACCGATTAAATTTGAAAAGTAAATTTGATCAATTTTATAATGTTAAACGCAAACTTAAAATTTGAATTATGATAAGGACATAAACTCTCTTTTGATAATCAGACGATAACCGCTGAAAATATAAATTGTTTGAAAAATTTTCGAACCCATACACGCAGCAGAAGCCTAAATTTTCAGGATTGGATTATACTTCAAAATATTTTTCGCAGTAATTCATTGGATTTATTTTTCTTTATTATATATTTTACAAATATTACACAGTACTAGTAGCACAACATTCACTAGATAACGCAGAGTAGGTAAACTTAAAAACCTATTGCATCAACCATGAATACTTTACAAATTCTAACTTGATCAAACTTTAAACATGAGCATGTTTTATGCGTCGTCCTGTGATCTTTTGCCGTGGAAGAAATTCTCGCTACTTCCACCCCTGCACCCAAGTGTTACCTTGCAGGAACTCCTTTCTAGGAAGTCACACTTGAATTCATGCCCTCTTGTTGTTGGGACAGAGCTGGTATGGGTTGTCCGTATTTAGAAAGGATTTTTGAAGGGCGGTAAGTTAATAAAGGAGCATTATCCCTTCGCATGCTGAACCAATTGAAGGGCGAACGGTGTTGTAAGTTTCAAGGCGAAATCAATGTAAGAGATATTATACAATATTATGGTTGCATTCTTTTATTTGCTGGCAATACTGTTTCATCGCATCGCATGAGCACCCTCAAATTAATCATTTAGTTTCTTTTCCTGTTGTCTTATTAGTACAATTTCAAATAGGATCAAATGTTCGATGCTGCTTACCGTTTTGCCTAACGTATCCAATTGATACTTTAATTTAAGAAACGCATGAAGTTGTGTAATGTTTCTTAAAAGGGCTGATTTGTATTTATCATCTAATGAAATTGTTGTACATGAACTAACACACAAAGAAAAAGAGAAAACCAAGCCCTTGTTTGCTCAATTACACCTACGCTCATGAAAAGGCATTCTGATAAAAACCAAATTAAGTGAAGGCATCGAGTATCTCAGATTTCATGTCAAGTCTCCTGAGGATGGGCGTGCGTAATGCGATCGATACCTCTTTCTCCACTGTATACTTATGTGCTCCTCCCTTGTCCCGTAGGAATTCACGCCCATGGCAAAGACTCGAACAGACTCGAGAGGCACCAACCGCCACCAGACGCCGCAGATGACGCAGAGGACGCGCATCCTGGCCCCATGATGATGGACGAGAGTCGTGAAGCTTGGTTGTGTAGCCTCGCCAGAGATGTTGGGTATGAACCAATCCCTCACAGTCTGAAGCCTTACCTGCTTTGAAATTTGACCCTTTGGATTCACCGTTGAAATTTGTATGTCTAAGAGGAACTGGTCAAGCTCTACCCATTTTGAAATTGGACAGTTTTAACTCACCGTTGAGAGATAATTGGTGTTGGGATGTGCGCGGCCGAATGCTGCTAGCTCTTCATATGGTTTTTAATATTACGGGCTACTTCGTCAGAACAAGGACAGTGGGAAACGTGTTATTCAAAGGCTTATTAAGTAGGATTATCATTTTGAGATTTGTCATTTTGAACTCAGCCTAATGATAGCGTAACGCATTCAAAAATGCGTAATGAATGCGTAACGCATTCTACCTACTCAAAAATTCGACAATACTGTATTATGACTGTTTTCCGAATAATACTTCTCAGGTAAACAAACACCGAACAATTGCAGCCTGCAGACTTCCTGTGAGTGCTGATTTCAAATTTACACAGATCATACGTCTACAGTTGCTGTAAAATCTGAAAAATGCTGGTTTCTGAGCAAAACTCTGCTTCCGATACTCTGTGCTATTAATACGCCGATACTGATTGCTAAACTTTCGAGCTGGTGATAGTGATTCGGCAATCGATAGATAAAACCAAGTGGCATTCGTTCGGTAATAAGGTTTTTCCGCGGGTTATGAGGAAATAGAAAATAATATATGATTCTCTTACTCCCGCTTTCCATGCATTTTCCATCTTTTTGTACATCGTCAGGGTACGGAATGCAAAAGCAAACATGGAAAAAATTACAGAATTTCTGCTGCGTATGACATAGCGAGCGTGCATCGACCGGAGCACACACACATAGCGCACCAGCGACAATACACGACAGCTGAGTCAAAGCAGTGCGGACTGCAACTCAATAGCAATAGGAAGAGTAAAGCATAGTCGGGAATAACTGTCATTTATGGCACCTGTGACAACAACATTAGGGGCAGCAATGCAACCATTGCCTGAGCGGCAGTAGAGGCAAGACAAAGGAAGCAGATGGAAGAGCTAGGGAGGAGGAGCAGGGGGCAGCTGTAGGTGATGCGGTTGCCGTGCATGTTAGAACCATACTTATGTGGATGAAACTGTACGCTAACATCCGTGCCGTCAGAGCCGGCCATTTCTTTCCCCTATTCCTTTTGAGTTCTTTAACGACACTATCTGATCTACCACTATCTAACCAAAGCTTCAACGAATTCTGCGATTACTCCTCTTTTCTTCGACTCACATAGTGCTCTTACTAGTGTGGCTGCTGAGCTGTTACTATCCAGCTGCTGCTATTGGCACAGCAGCTGCTACTGTTGACCAGTTTGCTGCCGTTGCTGTTGCTGCTGCTGCTGTAGCTGTTGCCGCTGCTGTTGCTGCTGCTGCTGCAAGAGGACGCATCAGGCGAGCGGTGAGGTCACGCTCCTGGAATGCCTGACCAGGCTTTGTGTCAGAGAAAATCTCCTCTTGCCTCCAACTGCGAGAGCTGACTTGGTGTTGGGATGTGTGCGGCCGAATGCAAGCTCTGCTCTTCATACAGTTTTTAACGTTACGTGCTACTCCGGCAGAACAAGGACTGTGGGAAACGTGTTATTCAAGGGCTCATTAAGTAGGATTATTATTAATAACATTATAATTTTAGAATATTGAGATCTGTACATTGAAAGGATTTTATTGTTCTACATCATTTAGTTCTTCGAGAAATGTTGAGCTCTCAGTAAAGTAACGAGTGCGATTTACCGTGAACACGTCACTAAAGTTCAACTATTTTCACGAATGAATACTACCCAAAACATTATTTTTACCTATATTGACAATTTGTATTAACGCATATCTTCCATCCCCTTCATAGACCGCCAACAGGACACAAAAATCTCAAAAAATAGATTGAAGTGCATGTGTTTTTTTGTTCTGGTCAATTTAGAGTACTAGCAGTTGTACCTGTGGTGAACTGGCACAGCTACGAAAAATTACAACATCATTTGACAAAGTCCAATCTGCTAAAACAATTGAAAAATAGAGAGTACTTTCATATTCGATACACTGTTTCTAATTTTCAAAAGTGCTGTTCTTATCCCTATGCTACTCAAATTATTTATTAGTTGACTAATCACAATATTCACATTGAACATATTTTCCATTCATGGCACATTAACGCTTCATTCGATGTAATACAAACAAAAACAGTTAGGCAGTACTTCCTGTCGGTAAGCTGTCGGTCCAACAAATACATAACCTACGGAAAGTAATCATGTTCAGTGTACAGAATTTGGCTAGTGGGGCTGTAAAGAGGTAATCCAGTCCGGGGTAATTTAGTCTGGAGTAATCCAGGGGTAATCCGATGACTGCTGTAAAGGGCAGTAAAGGAGTTGTTCTGTGACTGCAAGCATAATCCACGATTGCGTGCAGCTGAGCGCCACAAAGCGTGCTGTTAAAGTTAGTGTGATTTTTTTTTTTCACACGTAATTCCTGCTTCGAAACATGACCTGTGTGAAATCCTGCTTCGGAGCATGAACTGAGTGAAATCCTGCTTTGAAACATGAACTGTGTGAAATCCTGCTTCGGAACATGAACTGTGAGAAATCCTGCTTCAGAACATGAACTGTGAGAAATCCTGCTTTGGAGCATGAACTGTAAGAAATCCTTCTTCGGGACATGAACTGTGAGAAATCCTGCTTTGGAACATGAACTGTGAGAAATCCTGCTTTGGAACATGAACTGTAAGAAATCCTGCTTTGGAGCATGAACTGTGTGAAATCAGCCAATCTGACCGCACCTTTTCAAGTACGTAACAAAAAAAAAGACATCTACCAAACGTGCGTCTCGGGGGGTGCGTGTGTGTGTGTGTTTGTGTGCGTTTGAGATTGTTAATTATGATTGAAAACGGATAAAACGTGAAGCAAACTTGATGGGCTGAACAGACACCACTCTGTATGTATGTATACCAGCGGACGAGGCGTCGTGAAACTTGGGCGTCGATGTTGCACTGAAAAGAATCTCCCTCAGAATCTCTCTGGTCGCCGATTCACTTAACTACGTACCCCGTCGTAGAATAAGTACCTTTTCGTGGTAAATATATCATTATAAGAGCTGCCATATTTTATTCAGAATTCTGCGTATTCATTATTTTATGATCGAAACACTTCTGGATATCTTAAAAAGATGCCAATAAAATTTAACAACATATCTTGAATATCTTCTTGAATATCTTGAAGTTGTTTGGGCCTCTATGCCCTGGCCACACTGGAGTACCGCCGGTTTGTGCGCATGGTGTCCCTTCGCAACATATTTCATCATTTAGTAACCCACCATGCTTAACACCTTCAATTAAACATTAAATTCGATATAACCCTACATCGAACACAGCTTAACATCTGTAAGCGATCGTTTCATCAAACAAACACTTCTCTTCCTTTTGTCATTTCTTACGTCGGACGCTTCTACAGCAGAAAATAGCAAAGGCACTCCACGACGGCTGCCTCCCAACAGAGCCGCTTTGTGGGGTGACCGCACAAGGGGGCTGAGAAAGCACAGCTCGCTGCTCAGAGGGGGATTGTTCGGCCGCCGCAGCCTTTAGTAATTTATGGCTGACTTGAGTGACAGGCTGAATTGAGCAGGCCATTCTGCTTGACATAGTACGTGCATTTATTTTAGAATCAGCTCATTAGCTGCATACGTTTCATCATGCGTTGAAATTTGGCTAATTTGTTAATGACATGTATCGGTTACGGTATGGAAACAAGCACCACAAGCTCGAACGCGAGGGCATGCGGTTGGTATCAGTGCAACGCGACGCTGCGTTTGTATCACTCGACTAAGGTAGTAGAGTAGGGCAGAAAATCAATATGCAGGAATATTTTGCTTACAAAGCAACTTCAATGAAAACGTTAGGGCAAAAACTACTCCATAAAACATTATCACCCTATGCGTGGTAAATCTTTCGTTATAAAGATGACTTTGCAGCTAGTCTCAGTCCTTGTCTCGTATATGAATTTAGTTGTGCACAGTGTGCATCTTCTTATGTCGGCTCAACCAGACGTACATTGCGAGCCAGACAAGCGGAACATGCTGGTATCAGTCATAGGACTGGAGCTCGTCTCTGTCAACGTCTATCCGTCTCACACAGATTTCGAACGCAACATTAAAATCTCAGACAGTGACTATTCGTTATAAAGTTCAGCCAATAGTTCCACTGCTCTTAGAATTTTAGAATCCCTTTTTATACATAAGCAAAAACCGGATCTTAATAACATGCAGAGCGCCTATTCCCTTCTCATTGTGAATTAACTTTTATGTAGCTTTTTTTTAGGCATGCTATCGCGGTCACCAACTCCTGAGTATTTTGATCTTGATTTTTTTCATCTTGTTTTATTAGTCTCATTTGCAAGATTTGACTTTGCTTTGAATACCTTTTTAGTATTCTGTTTTATCCTTTTCAGAATTTTGCTGATGATGGGCTGGGACCCGAAACGTCCTGTTTAGAACTTTACGAGGAAAACGTGATAATGTTTTGTAGAGAAACTCAGTAGAATTATATAAGCTTATCTTCCTCAGTAATATATAGGAAATTTAAGAATTTTTCGAGATGCTTGGGACAAACACACCTTCACACCTTCAGTTCAGTTTTACACATCCACACGCGGTTTTCTTCCAGACGCACGGAGAAGGGGCGTATGGTCTCACAATTTATTTCGGTAACTTTTCGTATATCTTTTTTGTTAACATCTTTTGGATGGCTACATTTTATAAATGAGGCATGAGTTTCAGTGACATGATATCCCTATAGCAGCAAAATGAAGTGATTTCTATTATCTTAATTTTGGAGTATCGTCTGTCACGAGAATAAGAGTTCTAATATTTTAGACGCTGGAGCTGAATTTTCTCGCTTCACATGAGTTTCTGCTAATTGAAAATTTAGTAACACTCCTGAACTGTCATAAAAATAGTTGAAGTCAGTGCTTTAAAGATGTCATCCAAATTTAACGAGTCCTAATTTTTTGCAGTGGGATTTAAATTATGAATTATTATTTACAAATTAAGATCCTGTCTTAATGAGGAAGCACGGTATTGGGTTGACATTATTAGATTACTATGTAAAATCCCGCATCAATGAAACGAACGGATGATTATTCCAACGTTAACGATCGTCTGGTTTCCCGATTTAATTTTTCCGAGCAGATTTATGTTCCGTCGTAGGTTTGCTTATGCTCTGTCGGGAGAGCTAAGCAAACACATGTGGCAACTGCGCCATGATAACAGCGCTAATGGCGGTACGGGGCCTCACAGCTGTTCTCGGCCCCGAATTATGCTTTTGCTACGTCCGATGCCTTCGTTCCTAGTTCACTCTCAACTCACCGTTGGACAGCACAGAAACACCTGCCTGATGGTCTGTCTAGGTCACTCAGACACCGTGGAATCGTGTTCTTTTGTGACATTTTTACTTGATATACTATTTCGTAGGATTACTTCCTCTTAAAAAAATTGGCACTCCACTTACGAGCCCACGGAGTCCTGTATAACGTTTGCGCGACAGAGGGGTGATGAAATCATAAATAATTATGATTCTTTTTGGTTGAATGCTAGGGATAGTTAGTCGTAACGAACTTAGTCTAGAGAACTCACTAAAAACCTAGACGGCCAAAAATTTGTTCCTCAAAATCATTACAGTGTTGTTCACCAGACTCGTCGACTTTGTTGATTTTTAGGTAAATTTTGAGTTCCACGAGTCGGTAAGTTTCAGGACTGAGGGCAGAGATTATCGCCTAAGCATTTCACAACGAAGTCTTTTGCAAAACAAAACTGAGACAGTAATAAAAAAGCTGTAGGTCTTAGGTCTTACACTTAGGCGATCGTCACGCTCTAGAGACACAAATGATAGAAAACTAGACGACGGACGTAAACACGTGACCTGGTTCGATCACGGCATTGAAAAAGAATTGGAAAAGGGTGGAGGAACCTCGGTACCTCAAGTGCTCTTGAGGTACGGAGGAACCTCAAGAGCACTTTGAAGGGTAAGTAAAGGGAATTCAGAATGAAAAGTTATAGAAGGGGGATCTGGGCAGATCGGGGCGCGGACGCCTGGCCCCTTAGCCCAGACTCGGGCCAATTACTATCCTCAGTTGGGGGCCCAGAGCAGGTTTTCTTTGGGACTTAACTCCATGAAAAAAAAAACGGATTAAACTTATCCTCAGAAAACAAGCTCCGAATGGCAAATAGACAAGCTACCTGTAATTTAAAGCATATCCGCCTGACCTGCGGTAGTAAAGTTTTCTACCATTATCCGTCTTCAGGTACCGCTCAATTGACTGCATCTCCCCAATACACCAAAATTTTTCGGCATGATATAGAAAAACGCAATCAGTGCCGCTCAACAGGAAATGCATTTTTCTGCCATGGGATAAATTTTTAGAACCCTCGCAGCACTCACAATTTAGCAGCGAAGTGACAGTATGACCACAAAGTTCAATTACGCAGAAAACGCGAACAATAACAAAGGAACGCAGGAACGTCTCGATGCCGGTCACCTGCCTGGACTTTCGAGAACGTACCAAACTGTCGTCATGATGCTCAACTGACTTGAACCGAAATGCATTCATGCTAGAAATTCATCATCACGTGTGGTTCCCTCTCGGAACCACACGTACATCACCTGCATGGTAAATTTTGGAGAATACATAAAAGCCCCTGATTTAGAGAAGATAAATTATCAGAAGCGTCAGCGACAGCCGCCGTCAGCCAGAAGGCAGCCTTGCACGGGCCGTAATGTCCCCGCGTTCGATCGCTGCCTGCCCTCACCGTCGAGTGGGTGCGCCGCAAGAAAGAAATAAAGAAAAAAAGATAGAAAGAAAGAAGAAAAAATAAATCGTTTATTACGAAATCAACCTCATACAAAGCATGGTACAAACAGTAAGACTACAGCCTTAAAATTGAAGGTGGAAGTCGAATTAAAACTTTTATTTCGGCGATATGTACCAAAAGTTAAAATTAGTCAAAATCATCGCGTAATTTTTAGGCATAAATAAGAGGCGGAGGTAACCGGTGGAACAGTAAATACATCAAGAACCCATCAATGATAGAATACGAGTAAATCACAGTAAACTGGAAAAGTTGGAACAGGATGCTGTGAGCAATAAGCACCGACTCCGTACTAACATCATGACGAAAGACTAGGTATTGAATGCGAACGGTGGTATTGGAATTGCGGTGCAAGGAAGTTGGAATAAAAAGTGCAATACTTCAACGAAACAACGAAGAAGATTAGAGTTATCGAACAGGCGGTGAGGTTGCAGAGGCGTTGTAATTATTCTAATAGTTTTCTTTGTGTACCACGTGTTCAACAGTGTTGAAATTTACACCCATGCTCGTCAATGTAATATTAGGCGATGTTCCTGTAATTTCCGAGTTTTTCAATTTTTGACACATCTGTAATACTATTAGTATTAACAGCATTGTATAAAAGCATTATATTCGTTCAGTAGACGGTAAGTATTCTTCCGTACTCTACCCTGTTTTTTCATCACAGCTTTGTTCATCACTGCTTACCCGTGACTGGCTTATAAATAAATAAGGGTATTCATATTAATGTGTACATCAATTACCCTCATCTGTAAGCCGAAGAGGTGCTTGTATTATAATTGCGTCTGAGAGGCCTGGAGCCACCCAGCCAATCTTGCTCAAGTTCATGCGATAAAATTTTTGTAAATTGTGTAGCAAATTCGAGTTCTCAAGGTAAAATTTTACTCAATGTCAATTCGCTGTTTTTTTTAATATTTACTGATCGTTTTCGATTCGGTCATTCTTTTGTTATTGTTCTTTTGGTTTTCAAAATATTGTCATTTATTTATTGATACAAAATTTATGTAATAGCTAACTAGATCTCACTACAGGTACACTAACAAGCACAGATGGTCGCTTTTCCTCCCAACGTGGAATAAAACTAGACATTATTTTGCAAGTTCATCAACAATACAGTGTGTTGTATAGTTCTGTTTCATTTTAACATTTCATGATCGTAACTGATTGAGCTAAATGAGTACATACATTAATACATATATATGTGAATACGTACAGACACACATACATACATACACACATGCATACATATGTGTGACATGGACAAGAATAGCAACATTTTTCAGGAAATGGGAGTGCTTTAAAGTTGAAGCAACGAAAAGCTGTACAGAGCTCCTTTCTGAGTTGGTTTGAAAAACACCTCAGTTTTAAAAATTTTAATCAGATAAAAAAGTGGCACAAATGAAGTCTTTAACTTACAGAATTTAGCTCAAATTGAAATTCAATTTTGCTTTAGGCCTACTTTCAATCCTCGGAGTTTGAAATATTTCTACATAAACTAGCAATGCCATGAATGATTCCTTGAATAGTACCATTTCAGTTTACAGACTTCCTAGATTTGCTTCGTGGAAATGTCTTTGATTGCGTGTGCTGTCATTTTTTTTGGGGAATGGGCTGCTGGAATAAGCCAAGTATTCCATGCTTGGGCTCCTATCCAAGTCCAATGCTGGCAGACACCAATTTTACAAAAACACTTGATCTAAAGGAAAGAAGTAAGAAATAATTATTCTCGACAACAAGCAGGTAGACGATGATATAAAATTCGTTTTAGCCTCTTCGCCCCCCGTTCACCTTGACGCTTCATGTCACAATGCTTAAACAAACTGATAAACAAAAAAATTCATTTTGTTGTGCTAGCAAAAAATTTCAGTGTCTCAGTTGGGTTCGACCCTAGCCTAGGGCAGAGCCTGCGTTTCCGGCACACTGCCATTGGAAGGGCGTAATGGTTGCCATGGCACTAATGGAAGAGAATACATACACTCGTGCCTTAAGAATAAAGATAGAGACAGGAGTTCATTGAATCAGTCTCCAGGATAACATAGCGTAAGTCCTCGGCATCGATCCTTTAAACCCAGAATCTATAAAGATGTGGAAAAATTCTACGTCTCATAAAATTCATGAACGGGAATGTGTTAAATTGCCTAGATGGGTAACACAAAGTTTTGATGAATTTGATGCATGAAGTGAAACGGAACGTATGTGTCAAGTTTTAAAACATTATTTTTGCTCGTGTTTCAAAAATGATTGAGTCACTAAATCTTTAGATAAATTTGAATTGTGTTTTACATGTTATACTCAATGTAAAGAATGTTTGCACGAAGTATTTATAGTTCTAACGAGAAAGGGTTATTCTGTTTGGTAAATATAAAAATCATCCTG
The DNA here is from genome assembly GCA_014899125.1 of Orchestia grillus. Taxonomy (NCBI): domain Eukaryota; kingdom Metazoa; phylum Arthropoda; class Malacostraca; order Amphipoda; family Talitridae; genus Orchestia; species Orchestia grillus. Next base: position 16,193 of record VOMN01086237.1, read on the forward strand.
TTTATGCAAATAAAAACTAAGTACCGTTAGGAAATTTCGTGAATACAAATCAAAATCTTGATTCATAATTTTGAAAAATTGTATCCTGTAAGAGAGTTTTATTGAGAAATGAAGCAATTAGTAGATTAATTCGTCCTAATGTTCAGTGAAATTGGGGCTTTGGGATTCTGATAATTGCATCATTTTAAGTGTTAGGTCCATGTGTATTATGAAATAAAATAAATGTGATTACAAATACAAATGCAAAGTGTCCATGCCCTAAGTGGATTGAAAGATATGAAAATAATGGAGAAAATTGTTATTTTCGTGTAGTTATTGATGATTTAATGAACTTTAGACTCCTGAAGCGGACGAAATTATCGTTTAGAATTTTACTTATGTCTTAAAATTGATATTTAACTGCTACACACTTTTTCCCAAAAGATTACATACAAAATTTGAGGAACTACAAAATGTATTTTATTCCATTTCATTTGAGATAATGAATTGAATTCGGATGTAAAGGTGACTCGATCCAAAATTTCACAAGGTCTCATCACGCTTCAGAAAAAGAAAAAGTCGGACCTTGCAATCAGTTTTTAGTCACAAGGTGATTTTGCCGAATTCCGTGGCTTTTAGCTTTTAAATAATTCCTATGCTATTCTCTGGAAGCATTAAATTGAAAACGTGATAAAATAGAGATCGTCCAACAACCGCTCTCTTTGTTATATTTTAATAAAAAAGGATTCCTGTGATCCCCCATCCTCATTCCACAATAATTCCACATTGCTTAAAAACACACGATCATTTTCATAATATTTATGTAGATAACCTAGAAGTTAAGACAGAATTATTCCGAACATATAACTTTCAACCTTCACCTCCATTTCACCATTCCATTTCGTATTCATCTCGACATAATTGCACTTCTGACAATTAGTGTACTGCGAGCACACGCTTTTGTTCATAATTTTCATTCATTATTCAAGATTTCAAAACGTTGAAATACTTTATACCCCTTGAACGAGCATTTCCTATTTGTTTATCATGCTATTTTCCCTTTCAAAATGCTAAAAATTTGTAAATACCTATTAAACATGTAAGGGAGAAAGTCTCCGATTCAGAAAATCTTACGTTGAGGACTTCTAATTTGTATAGCATGCATGTGGAATAATAACTCATTATAAGCATAACTGACTCATTTAGCTTACGTTTTCGAGGACATGACAATTCATATGCAGGTTTTGCATGACGACTTGGTCTTACTGGTCCCCACTGGACAGAGGTTCTCCCGAATCTATCGTTTTATGAAAATATCCAGAAATTAAAAGGAACATTCGAGAAATAAAATTGGGAAAAATCTGTACAATGGATCGTGAATCTGTCCGTGGGTGAGAATCGTGAAAGATTTTCTCAAACAATAGCTAAAACATAGAGGAATAAATTGTCCAGACGGAACCAATAATTCAGAGGTGATCGTGGCAAGACTTCCGAAGTACCCTTCCTTCCTCAGCGGCCCCTACTTCCTCCAAAGTCGTGACTCATGAATCGTGCAGGAAAAGAAGCGAGTTTCCCTCCAAGCTGGCCTTCGGATAATTCCTAATATGGCAACATACAAAGTACCCTCGCACCAACACGCACGTAAGTCTATTAGTCAACGGGTAAGTTATATTCTAGCACCCATTTTTGGCATCCAATCCCATTCATTAGGCTACATTAGGTCATTCCGATCGTCGATGACAATACGACAAGCTTGAACACAACATAAGCGATCATTTTGTCAAGATACGAAAGATCATCGAGACAAAAACCCGTCGATTTCCCCAGGTGTTTTGGAACTTCCCCTTCCGTATATCATCATCTTACAGGGTCACCACCGCTCGGCCGCTTCTAGCAGTTGGTAACAAAATTATCGAGCCAGAAACTGAGCGTCGGAAAATTATAAGCCTAATTGTGAAGGGCAGACTTTATTTTTTCTCGTGAAACTTTGTAGAATTCTCTTTTGCAAAATTCCACGAGAAAAAGTTTTTTACGAAGAATGTTCAGTCTGAAATGAACACATGTGTTATGATAATTTGCTAGAGGATTGTTTTCGCACACGAGACTGAGACAGAGTGATGAAGAAATATTATTCACAAGACAAAATATGCACGGCTCTTGAAAACTTGCTCAAAAATGTGAGCGATATTCACAGGCGTTAAAGAATTAATTAAAAATACTCAGATTTGAAGCTATTATTTACGTGCTTTTATCATAATTATTTTGCGATATTTCACTATTGTTATTCATCATTATTATTATTATATTTTTGTGACTTAGAAAGCGTTGAGTACGGGAAACTTCAGCCGCTAGAGACATTATAGCTTGGTCGAAGAAATTGATTTACCCTTTTATGTTGTGTGTAAGTTTGAGTGTGTTCTGAGTGCTGAGTTTCGAATGAAGTATTTGTACTTCACACTCACCTGTGGAAATATAAAGGATCCTAAAAATTTGCATTACTAGGCTAAACGTTATGGCTAACTTCCTTAATTGTGCTCGCGCTATATCAAATTCCAGCTGAAAGTGTTCTTAATTAATCCTTTCTCCAGTAGGTTTTCTGTGACGAAGCGAACACGTACTATATTCAGATGATTTTTGAATTTCCTGTTGTATGAGGACACTCGAAAATAGAAGATTTTAGCAGGGAGAGATCAAGAAAGGACAAATAATCGCGTTTCTAGCTTTTTTCAAAGTCGAAAATTTGAAGAGTTTGGACGCCCGAAGTTGAGAAATACCGATGAGGTTAAAACAAGTTCACTTATCTTTTCCAGAGAAAGGGTTAAAGTTGTTTTTAGAGTAGAATAAAAAAGATAAGTCTAGGTGAATCAAGTTCGGTCAAGTGAAGTTAATTTTGACAATTTGTGGGTGGAAAAAAAAATCCCAGATTCAGATTCAACTACATTAACGTCAAGTTTAAATTACGCACAATTTTCTCCTCAAGAGCCCACGTTTGATAGATCGCTTGTTCCGAACAATCTTTTCGTACGCAAAAATTACTGCCATAACGTTTGCAGTAGCGAACTTTACTTTGAACTCAGGCCTAAAGAAAACATTTCTTGGAAAAACTTCTGCCATTCGTGAAAAGTTACCACCATGACCTGGTATAGAGAAACACACGTGCAGGGACATAACGACACCATTATTTACACGGCAAACTCGCGTGTGCCAAAGCTCATACAGAGGCTTTGCGGAAGACGCGTTTAGCAAAGCGCCAAGTATGGAAGAAGTCGGCGCCAGGCTTTCACTCTCCGTCCGCAAAAAAGGTAGCGTCAGTGAGTCAGTCTTGGGTCAAACGGGAGAAAATGTATCGTGCCAGGCATGTTTGAGGAAGCCACCCCATCGTGTGCATGCCCAGGCTCATATAAATCAGCCCCTCAAGTCGTGCGTGTGCTGGCTCCGCTGAATGGTGATAAAGCGATTCCAAAAATAGGGAATCAATGAGAGTGAATTGGAGGGCATGAATGCTCATTTACCGAAAGGTAAATTTATTCAATAAGTGAAATACATTAAAGGAAAGCTTGTTTAAAATTCAGTGCAGTTAGTGCATAATGCAATCATAAAATTTAGATTCACATAAACAGCGATTTCTTAGACGCATGCTCGAGAGCTATTTTCCTCATTGTAGGTATAAAATTTGTCACCGTGCAACGTCCGTTCAAGAATTCCTCACTTCGTAAGTTGAAGTTCCTCATTTTTGGATTATGTATCTACCGTACACACACATATGCTCGTATATTTGTAACACTATTCATGCTCTCCATCAGTTTTTTTTTTCAGTAAAATTTTAATTTTCGTATTACGTTATCAAAAAAGTTCACACTCAAAATTATTTTCACATTGTTTCAAATGAGCGTTATCTTTTTTAGATGCGAGACAAAAATGTCCTAGCCGTGTTTTGAATTATATTTTACGTGTTAATATCCTAGGAAGCGAATTTCAGGACGAATGATATGGGTGATGAAGTGCAAAGAAACGTGTAACTAATTCTCGTACTACTGCTCGGGTGCCAGCTCGATCTCATATGAAATTTCGGTTTCATAATTTGTGGTTTTGAGAAGCATGAATGAAAGAAAGAAATGAGAAAAGCACACAAAAGTGGATGTTACACTATCATGAGTACAGCACACAAAAGGGGATGTTATGAGTAGAAACAAATTAATATTTTACACTGTTGAAGAACAATTAAAACACTCAAAAACAGGATGTTGTTACACCAACATGCAGGAGTACAACTCACCTGAGATGTTACACCAAGGTGCATACGTAGAACATAGAAAAAGAGGTTGCTACACCACGAAGAGTACATATAACACACAAAAGGAGGATATCGCCCCAACAACAACAAAAGTACAACACACAAAAAGAAAGCAAGCTCCATTCAAGGTTTTCCATTCCATTTAGAGACTTCCGTTTGTGTTGAGCAGACACCACGGCTCTCTTTAGACATCTGTTGTAGTCTGGCTCCTTCGACCTATCGTACGGGTAAATTTAGTTTCAACATTAGAAAAAAGCAGGTTGTGCCGTGTCAACGTCGACCAGTTGGGCCAAAATCAGAGCTCGTAAAAACTCGGGACTTAGCGCGATTTCAGAAGAATTCATCGTAATAAATATTAAGAGGCCTAGTATATTTCAGAAACTAGGCCTCGCTAGCCCTCACCTCTGATTATTTTCTTTAATCAACCATGCGAAAACATTCGGAAGCGCTTGTAGAACCTTTGGCACTTGAAAATAAATTTGAACGCATCCCAGTTGAATTCTAAGATAGTCATTAAATTCTGGCAATTTTGTAAAAAATATTTAGAATTACCTACAAATCATGGGGTTTAAGTCGAGTATTGTTTTGTTGTTTGTAATTTTTTGTTAAATTGTTTGATTGTTTGATTTTCAGAAAATCAAGAACACGAGTACGGAAAACCTAAGCATGTATGTATTTTTGAAACAGGCCCTTCTTGGGCTTCATATTTCTCGAAGTTAGCAGACAGATAAGATTTTCACCCACTGTACGTCACTATCAGTAAGACTCGTATTCTTTGGGCAGTGATGATTGTCACGACGGCACGACCTCTCATATATATATATATATGGCAGAGCACAAAGTTTTTGGAAAAGTGTATAAAAATTGTACAAGACTACTATTTGAAAATTCAAGTCACAAACTCAAGTGCCATGTTTAAGATTGAATGATAACAAACTTTAAAGATTCAACACATGACCTTAGACTCTTAGATTACGTTCAAGACTCCAGAGAAGCGCATCAAAATGCAGTATTAGCAGCCTGTGTTCAGGTCAGGCTGAATTTTGGGGGACGAACATTCACTGCGAGTTTTCTCCAGGGATTCACGGAGCGAGACGAAGAACTTCAAGTTAGTAGCTCAAATTAAGAGCATTTGACATCGTAAGAGCATTTGCCATCATAAGAGCATTTGCCATCATAAGAGCATTCGCCATCATAAGAGCATTCGCCATCATAAGAGCATTCGCCATCATAAGAGCATTTGCCATCATAAGAGCATTTGACATCATTAACGTCGAATAAAAGTACGAATTTCGGTGCAATATTCGTTAAAATTTGGAGAGATAAATATATTCAGATGTCTGGAAAGAGGCTGTACTGCGAGGAATAGGTCTTTGAATTTTGAATCATGTACGTTTCACCGTTAAACCTGTACCACAATCTCATCTTAAAAACCATTTAACCACCTTTACAACCCCTTGAACCGGTAGTTATAAAGAATTAGGTAGAAAGAATTAGTCAGAGAAAGACAAGACTACGATGCCATGGGGTAATGAAAGAAACTAGGACAAGAAGAAAGCTTAGGGACAGACGACATATGTGCGAAACTGATGCGAATATTAATGAAGATCTTGACACTGAAGTACTGGCAGCTGCTCTGGAGAAAACTTCGAAAATAAACTCTGAAGCACTCACTTGGAACTCTCTGAAGGCGAAAACTGCTTTCTTTCTATTCTTTAACAGCCTTTTGCTTTCCACGGACAAATCCAATAATAATAACGGATTTGTAACTCTACGTTATGGAAGATAACACAAGTAAAATTATTTGTTAGAACTTTATTCAACTCAAGGATTTTAAGAATTAATAACCTGACTTTATGAATTCTCAATTACAAAATTTATGCGGGTTAAAAGGTCTTCGAATTCATTTAACATATTTCATTAGTGTCTCTTAATATTCAGTGAGTCCTTTTTCACTCCACTGCAATTAAGATCGCTGGAAATATTACATTTTTGACTGCTATCCGTGAACAAAAAATTATCGAGGATTATATTACGATGGACCATCAATTCCATTGACCGGGTACAGTAATTTCAAAAGCAACATAATTTTAAACTAGTTCACCTCTCTTGAAACCTCATAGCTTTTTCGTTTCTACCTCCGAAAGATTCCTCATTTCTTTCTTTACGATCGTTCTTATTTCCCGAAAAAGTTACACATCACACAATGCTAATTAAGGTTACAATGCATTGCACTATTTTCTTGGCTCGTAGTGAAGACAAACAGCTTAGAAACCCTTAGTTAATCTCTTGGTAGCCCTACGACAAACGGCTTAGAAACCCTTAGTTAATCTTTTGGTAGCCCTACGACAAACGGCTTAGGAACCCTTAGTTAATCTATGAGGTAGCCCTACGACAAAGCACGCATGTTTTTTAGGCAAAGGTTGCTCATGTAAAATGAAGAAACATTGTCGCAGTCACACATTTATCTGTGTGAGTAAATAGTGTTAGAAATTGCGCTGAAAACTGGAATGAAGGAAAAATGTCAGCGGGTTGGTATGTCGTCTGTTGAG
>VOMN01086238.1:0-12277 GCA_014899125.1 Orchestia grillus
AACTGAAAAACCAAAAGGTATATACTTTGTATGTGACCAACTGTTTTTTTTTATTCAGTTTTCCGAAAAAAAACTTGCTCATTTGAATTTCTGATGTATATAAAACACTTGTCAAATAACTACATTATATTTTCGTTATACATAAGTTCATAAATAGGTTTAATTTAGAATAATTGGAAGCCAAATTTCTAAAAAAAATCATTGTTTGAAAACCAGGAAATGCAAAACACTAGCAATTCTTAATTTAAAGTACATTAATTAAGCTACGACGTGTAAAACTCACTGCAGTAGTAGTAGTTAGTATAATTTCACCACCTTCAGTTATTGACCCACCAAATGCCGTACTCTCCTTGGCTGGCTATCATAACTACATAACTGTATATCACTTTATTTGAATGAACAATCTCACTCAGTCAGTTGCTCACCGCAATGATCACCAAATTCACAAATTTTACACGAATGCACTATGACAAGGTATTTTTTAAGTACCCGATTCCTTAACAAGAACAAAGAATAAGAACAGCTGGCGCACTAGATGCTTCAGACTTAGGTTAATAGTAGTAAACATTGAGAAAACACTTCTTCAATTTGAAATGCAAATCTGGTGAAACCTACATGATTGCTTGCACATGACCACAGAAAATAAATGATGAAATAGTCAATGTTACGAAATTATTCTAAAGTATATGTAGAATTAAATTACTCTATGCAAATAAAAAAGTTATGAATTCTCAGAGCAATAAAGTAATGCGAGGTTAACTAGTTATAACTTCATGCCTAAATGACAAACTGTCTATTCGATAAGCGGCAAGATATAGAGGGATTAAATCAGTCTTCTGTACCTAAGTAAGCAAGTAGAATGCTCTATGGGCAATAGAGTTCAGGTACGTGAGTACGTCTCTCTAACTCCGCACATCAGCATAATTAAACGATTAATCAAGTGAGTACATCTCACACCTACACAAATAGGTATACGTAAGTGTTCAATCCAGCAAGTCACCCTACCCACACATATCAGTAAACTTAAGAGTTCAATCTTGAGACTACGTATATCTGCCTGCTCAAATCAGCATACTTACAATAGCAGCATGTGCCTAGTCCTCCAGCGCAGTTTCCAGCTCCCGTGCCCCCCAGATTCGTGCACTGAGAGGGAGTGTAGCAGATGCCATTCGGGAAATCATCGTTTGTGGTTGTGCACTCATCCGGCCTCACACTGATGAACTGGAAGAAAACTGGCAGAAGGAAATTCAATGTTACTATGTTATTTCAGACTGGCTTGAAGATGGTATAGTAAAAATGCTGTGCATCACAAGGGATACAATATAAAAAAGTTGGTTTTCTAACGTAATGGCGTTTTTCGAGTTTAATGGCAGGGTTAGGCTTTGAAGATCAACCAGCATTACCCCGATCTTTTTGTAGCGACATTTTAGCAATTTATGCAAAATGCGTTAAATTTCATTGGAAAATATTAGCGTATTTGTCAGAACTTGCGTAACAAATATAAATAAAATATTTCCCCCTAACATGGGCGATTTCTCGGAAGTTTCAATTTTCAAACATTATCCTGCGAGAAGTGCGTAATTTTATCAAACATGCTGAACACCTTTCCTACTTAGCATTCGAAGGTCAGGTGGGCCATAAATGGCCCATTTCAAAATTTGTGTCACCAGAACCAGCTCCAATAAAGTTTATTTTAAACGGTGCAGAACATTTTATTTCCCATTCAGCACAAAAAAACGCGAGTTATTTCACGACATAAGAAAGTTTTAATTACATTTTGGCCATTTGGACAGAATGGATCACACTGACCCATCCCTCCATCTAATGTAAAAGCTCGTTGGCAAACTCACGGCGCGGGTCTCGGTGGTTCTCGCTGCTCCCGAGCAAAGACGAGTCGTCGCCCCCTGCCCGTTCCCGCGGCAGCAGCGCCCCCCTGGCGCCCCCCACCAGCATCACAGCTAGGAGCCACAACTGAGCTCCAGTAGAAAAATAAGCAATGAGTAAATTTCCCGATAAAATGCCTTGAGCAATGAAGTACTTCAAAAAATGTCAATAGTTGTTCCATCAGGATTTTGCACCGTCACATGGAACCAACAAAGCAGGCTGGTCGATGAAAGTAAATTCTGCGTATGTGTGCATTTTTAAGGCAGTTTCTTCGTTAATGAATAAAAGTCTTTTAGCAAATAGTTGCTTTAGCTGTAGGATTGGAGTTGAAAATTCGAAAAGTTTCGCTGCCACAGTAAGTTATGATTCTGTAATCATTTGAGAACACTTTCTTTATACACATTTTGCAATCATGGAATAAATATTTGAAGTATGAAAACTAAGCCAATACAATTTGTCATTAATATGTTAAATGACATAGGAAAAGCAACAAAATTCTTTAAATGCAACACATATGTAAATTAGGACTTTTTATTCAAATGCTTAAGTACTGCAGTACTCTTGAATGACACGATAAGTAGCCGTTAACGCGAGATTTATTAAGCAATGGGATCAGAATGAGAATTTAAAACACGCAGATTCTTTATGGCAGCTCAAAAACTTACAAAATCTATGAATATTTAGGAAGTGCGCATCATCTCTTTCCACCAGCTCTACCCGCTCAGTCTCATCTTAATTTTTGCTTGGTTCGTTAAACTTACAAAATCATAAACAAATTCAGAAAACTATCTATATGCCCAAAACTCAAAAGGAAAACTCGCAAACATGTTGACCTCAAAACTTTAATACACGGAATTCAAATAGGTAATAATATAGTTTAACGTATCTAAATTTTGCTCGACGAATATCAGGACGTGGCATGCGCCCCTCGTGCTCTCAAGTCCAGCTTTGACTTGACATGCTTACGTGCGTGTCATGAATGCGCGTCACTCTTCGCTGTAGTTTCGTCAAAACTTTGCAAATATACCGAATTAACTATTTATTTTCAGTAGGAAAACCACTCTTTCGAATATTATGCTTGATGGTTCAAAATAATTAACATTGACGATGAAATTGTAAATAATACTGCTCGTTTCTAAAAAAATACGTTTTCAAACTCTGATTAATTTTAACTGAATCTTAGATGACATAAATTTCTCTATTAATAAAAGTACGAGTTAACATCAATAATTACAAAAATGCAAGAGAAACCATGGACTGTGGGATCAACGCTTTTGCTATTTGAATTAGTGAAACAATGCTTACAAGAATAAGTTCCCGCTTGAGCATGTCCATTTACACACTATCGGCACAACAATTAGGATGGAAGAGGTAATAAAATTACAGGTTACTGTATTTCGCTAAAGTGTTTAGGTTGTCAATAAGCAATTCAGACAATCCAAGTAATTTATTTCTATTGCTAGTTTCTACCAAAAAGCAGTTAAGATATTCGATATTTCACTCTCTGTTTAACTCCATGTAAGCTTAATTAAACAAGATTTATATATGTACTTTAGCGTACGCACATACCAGCACCTCAATTCCTGACTCCATTCTAGGTAATAGTTTTTCTAAATTATAACTTGTATACATGATTTTCCTCAAAACCTACATTGTTGTGAAACCGATGAAAAATCCTAGGATATTTCTCAAATCTCACTTGAAAATCACAATTTCGGCAACAAAAGAAGGGTAACCTAAAAAAGTTGAATCATCTAATACATAGTTTTCATTGAAAATAATCAAAATTTCCCATGCTTACTGCCATTGTCAATATGAATATATCAAGCGCATACATACGTTTCGAGAAGTATTCAAATTCTTCAAAATATTGTTTCGAAGTATCCATTTCTTAACGTTGGAATACAAAGCTCTTAGTTTAAATTACTTAAGCATGATGTCTTAACCAACTTGAAGCAATTAATACTTCAATGATCATGGGTCATACGAACTACGTTCAGTTCTTCCAATGCTACAGGAATGACGGAAAAAAAGTTAGATAAACGAGTTATGATATTCACGCACATTTATGGATACCCAAGATATACGTAAAATGTTATGTAGCCTATTCTGCTTAAATAACATACTTACGGTCTTCATGGAGTATGCACGCCGAAGCTAATATCTAAAAGTAAGAATCCAGTGTAATGTCACTCCCAACCCTGCAAAAAAAAATTTGATCACCTTACTTTAACAGCATTTTCTGCATTAAAACCTTGCAGAACAAGTAAACTATTTCTGACTTCTATATGTTTAAATTAACTTCCCAGTGTGAACCTCGCGAACCTATTTATGAATGCTTACAGTCCTATGAAAAAAAATTTGCTCCAGCTAAAGGTCTTAATAGCCCGTTTACAGACTTCAATGGTTAGGAGGTGAGAATTTTTTTTAATTACTCGCAATCTTCTGAACTAATTCAGCCAAAAACGGACGTGTACAGGGAGTTAGATTCTGTGAAAAAGTGTTCCTCTCGCAATTGTCCTTTTCATTTCGTGATGTTTCATCAATCATCATGGATAATCTATTCTCTCGGGATTAGATTTCTAGCACGTATTCGAACATGTAATTTGAGGTTTTTACTAATCGTACTGAGCTGCTTAAATTTTTACCTAAAAACGAAGGACCACCAGCATTTAAAACTAATCTCATCACAAGTCCCAAACATTTCTTAATCATTCACTCTACTGCAGTAGTCTCGACCGTTGGGAGGGGGCCGCTGTCAAGACTGCACACGCGAATTCGTTTCGTCAAAACTCGCTTCACTGCAACGGCCCCTTCAAGAAGAGCTCCACGCAAAGGCACCAGCCACAGACGCTTCGTCTGTTTGAAATGGACGAAGTAGGTCGGCCTCAGCTCTTATAGTTCAGCATGAGTAGCACATTTGCAGCAAGTGCACACATGGAGGTTATTTTACCCCTTTGAAAACGGAACCTGCCTGTCATTCCTCCGAGAGGAAAGTTCGGCAAACACTGAAGGGTGAAAACGTTCATTTTCACCGTACAAATGAGCGGACGACAGCAACATGAGGCCCAGCCTGCTAGGGGGTCCGCGCAAGCCTACGTGTGTACGTCCAACAGCAAATGCTGTGGAGGATGTTGATTTACTACAGTCATCTGCCCCTCGATTTAGGCTTTCTTCGGCAAGCATAAATTCCAGAAGTTTGAGCTGTATTGCGAATTCCCTTCTTTACTAATGTGATGTTTTTCAGTTTATTTTGAGTTGGTACGAGTCCTTACGCTGTTTGGTAAACCAAAGTATCGTTCCACAGCTACACACGAAAGTATCCTTCAATATTCTTAGTTTCCAAGCCTTAGTTTCCAAGCCTTAGTTTCCAAGTCTTAGTTTCCAAGCCTTAGTTTCCAAGCCTTAGTTTCCAAACCTTAGTTTCCAAGCCTTAGTTTCTAAGCTGTTAAGTAGCAGAAACGGAACTAAGCTCATTGAGAGCATTCAAAAGTGCCAAGATTAAATTCTTTATGTGAGTTTTGGAACCGAAATTTTCCTGTCGACATGAATTGGGTCTTCTTGCACACTCCAGACAAAAGAAGTATGTTAGACTATAGTTGTATTTAACAGACTTTATAGTTGGAAGAAAGAAGAAGTAGAAATGTTACATCATTGGTCTTAGTTCCTTTGTACGGAAGTATATAACACTTGTCTACGTGATCTATCCGTTTAAAGCAGAAATGCTAGAATGAAAAATTTAGCTACACTCACAGCATAGGCAATTATAAATGCTGGTCAGAGAAGATAGTAACCACAGTAATGTCTTACGGTCCCAACATCAGCGGTAGGCCTCCCGCCTGCACAGCCTGCAGCTCCCGGGAAACTCGCTCGGCAACATGAGCTCCAAATTCCTCATTGAAAACTAGGTCAACCTGCACCATCCATTTTATGAACAGCGTTACGAGAAAGGCCTTAATTACGATATGCTGCCACATCATGGGATGTTGAGGCCAAGGATCAAAATTAAATAAGAGCTGATAGAATTCTACGAAATGCAGGATATCAGAGACTTATATAAAAGACAAATTGCTTTTATCAGTAAAAATACTTTTCAAAATAAGAATGATAAGACGCTGTGCAAATGATACTAAATAGTGAAATGATTCGCAGTGTTTGTAGAGAAGAGGTCACTGCTGTGCACAGAAAAACTTCAGCGTGATAAAAACGTGTCTCTGTATCAAACCATAAAAAGTCACGGTTGATTGAAATGAAATAGGATAAATGCAGCCGGTTAAAAGATCGGCTTTTAAATAAATATTATTGGTTAGAATAAGGGACGCCCAGTATCCATCTTGTAAGGTATAAAAATATTCTGGGAAAATATTATGAGTGACTTTCAGAGACTTGAGGCGGACAAAATGCCTATTGACAGTTTTCTTTTGCGTCAATGTTTGTTTAAAAATTCGATCAAGTTATTGCATCTTCTCATTTGAGCGATTGGGCGTTCAAGTTATATGCTAACCCTCGACAAATGAAACACTCTTACAATTAAACAAAAATTAGGTCTGAAAAAGCGTTGACTCATTTTCAGTTATACATATGTACTAAACATACTTTTATTTAACAAAGCTACGTAAATTGTTCGCTCACCAACACTATACAAAACCACAAGCCGTCTGTTGGACTCATTGTCCATCTCGAAGGTTAAAGAAAATTCTTCTGATTTTGGTAAACATTTACTGAGCTGCAAAATAATTTAGACTCCCAAAAACAAATGGCTAAGATTCTACGCGAATAAATAATATCAAGCCATATAGTTAAAGTTAAAGCTAATAAATAAATCGCACAGTAATAAACAAAAATATATCAACATCAAATGGTCACAACTTTTATCACTGCAGTCACAAACGATAAGAACTAGTTTGAAGCAAAGACAACTTGCTATTTCAAATAAAAGATGCCCATATTTTGTGAAAGTAATCACCCCGGGATCGTGCTAGCAAAACAAGTCATACATCGTGCATCTATTAACATCTGCAGGGCTTTTTTGACAAGTACTCTTCACTTAAAACCCCAAATTGATATATGCACTGTTTTGATTTGCTCTGCAGGGTTATAGAAATTTTAATGACATTAGATCTTCGAAACTTTTAAAAATGCACTAATTAAAAGTAGAAAAAATTGTTTTTGTAAAGCAAGTAGTACAGAATATTTTAGAAAAACTTCAAAGTTATCCTGGATGCTTCGCTTCATGCATTCAAATTTTAATGAATAAGAAATTTATCGTCCCAAAAAATACTCATTATCGCCCGTACCTATTCCTGTCATGAACAGTAAACGTTCTATAGAATTTTCTTCATCGAACACTGGTTTAACACGGAGAATATTGTAAAATATATAATACCTAAAAGGATATGTTTATATTAATCATGTTACATGCTCATTCTTTTCCATAACTCGGGAACCATCAGAGTAGAAATATGACTTTGATAAAGTTTTTGTTGCTATAATTAGCTGTCTCAAGCGTGAGCTTGGAAATTAGTAGACTGATACAATGACACCACGGGCGCAATATTGGAACAATCGATGCGAGAATCTGCCCTCCAATTTGGAAGGATAATGAAGTAAGAAATATTTATTCGTGCTCAGTAGTAAAATGATTATGTGGTGTGTATGGTTCTTGAAATATTTGTAGGAGATCAAACAAAACTCTGGAGATTTTTAGAGAGAAAGGCTGAAATGAAGAATTGTTTTAATTTTCATGGAGAAACGTTATGAAGGATGAGACATTAGTTCCCCTCACAAATGCATTCTTGAGTTTCACACAAAGCCTATCATAGCTGCGACAATCCGCATTGTCTAGAGAGAGGTATTCATTTTCCTACGCAATTCAACATAGCGTTAAACAAAAATTAACAAACCAAAAATTCATTCAAAAATACCATCCATCTCACTCAGTGCCATGCTCAGAGCTGTGAGCACGGTTATCGAAAATAGACGTAATCTTATTTTTCCCTTAAGTCCTCACCTCAATATCGGTTGTACTTGGCTGAGCACGTATTGTAATATTGGCTGAGGTTTTATGGGAAAGTTATCATATTGTAGAAACTCGATTATTCAAATACGTATTTTACTCTGCAAGCACGTCGATGCCAATTAAAAATACGAAAATTTCATTTTTAAATTATTCAATTTTCTAAAAAAAAATAAAAAATAATAGCTTACTAATACCTAAATTTATTTTATATAAATCAGCCCTCTATTCTACAATATGCCATTATACAAAAATAGCCCGTTGTCGCTTACTTGCTTGGCTCCGTCGGTTTCTCTGCCACCCTCTTAAGGAGTTGGATGGGAGAAAATTCCCGGGTCCGCATTTCTAACTAATCAGCGAGGCTGTCAAAGAAGGCAGTCCGTATCAGTGACGCTGCAAATAACAACATTTCATGTCAGAGTTACCGTAAATAAGAGGGCATCTTAAGAAATTATCATTTGTCCCACAATTTTTGGCGGGGCATCAACTAGCTAAGTAAGAAAGCATAGTGAGAGTAAAATGTTAATCTTCGGATCATAAACTTAATTTCATGTTTTTTTCTTTTCTGTACTTAATTAGTCCAAAATATTTATAGAGATTTTGTTTGCATGAAGTTTGACTGAATGAAGTTTGCGGGTGAATGTAAATTCAAAACAATATTAAGCATTCCTAAGTCTAAAGTCGACTTTATTCCTTTGGACGGCACGCAGCCATTTTCAAATAATTTCATTTTTAAGAATTGTGTGATCGGTACTACTTCTTGAACTCAGATGACAGATTTCATCATCCCTGGCAGCTACTCTGCCAGTAGCTCAGGCTAAATCTGACGTTGGAGACATTACTGGCAGCTATTCTACCTGTAGCTCTGACTAAATCCGGCGTTGGAGACATTACGGCAGCCATCTGCCTGTAGCTCTGACTAAATCCGGCGTTGGAGACATTACGGCAGCCATTCTGCCTGTAGCTCTGACTAAATCCAACGTTGGAGACATTACGGCAGCCATTCTGCCTGTAGCTCTGACTAAATCCAACGTTGGAGACATTACGGCAGCCATTCTGCCTGTAGCTCTGGCTAAATCCGGCGTTGGAGACATTACTGGCAGCCATTCTGCCTGTAGCGCAGGCTAAATCCGGCGTTGGAAACATCATTTATAGCTTCATTCTCGTTCGTCACCACGTACAAAACGAAGGGTTCGATGGCAGCTGAAATAGGGATGAAACGTAAATTTAATTGATGATTTATAACAATTTGTTGCTGTTCTGCGGACTGTTCATATTCGAAGTGTTTAAAAAAAGGCATGTATCGATTATTTCCTCTGGAACTGGGTAGAAGTTAATAATGCAAGTAAAATTTTTTATTGACCAACACTTTCAAAGTATACAGAAACTAAACGCATTTAGTGACAATTTGAGCGTTATTACGTTAAGCATTGTTACGTTAAAAATATTTCGAGCATTATTACGTTAAATTCAGATAGATGCTACCGTCATTTGTAGACATATTAACCATCGAGAAAAAAATGCGCTGCTCATGGAAAGAACGTTCAAACAACAGTGTTCAGTTAAATGGCACCTGAGTCCTATGACTGGCACGCTCTTGGGGTAAAACTAAAGCATAGGTACAAGGATAGTTCTACTAAAGTGTCTCGTCGTGAAAGCAATAATGAAAATCCCTTAAAAAATATAATAACGATCAAACTATTGATGATTGAAATCTTCATTACGATACATGAAGATACGGAATTGATTAAACTGTCTGCTTAGTAACTACAAGGTATTTTGAGAGCACCAAAAATGATGGTAGTAAGCAGTTTATGCACGCATCATTTGTGGGAAGGTTTCACATATAAAATGTGAGAATGCCTGGACTAGATAATAAACCAAACACATTTTCTTCAATTATGAAATTCTTATACAATCAAAAATTGACAGAATACCTTATAATTTGTGTTCTTAGAAGACACAATAAATACTTAATAAATAAATAAAAATAGTAAAAATGAGATAACCACATTTCTGAAAATTGAACTAGGTACAAAAATGAGTATCACACCCAACACTGTCGTTCTAATCTAAAGAGTAAACCGCTTAACCCTTTTACTCCCTGTTGGAATAATAGAAAACATTAGGTTCGCTTGCAGAACAAGTGATATGAAATTCATTGCGCCACTGATGAAAGCGAGATCTGATTGGCTGAGAGTTCACACGAGGCCGCAAGTAGCTGGCGAAGCGTAGGTATTGGGACGTTACAAATGTGGATTAGGCGCCAAATGCGCCCCTGAACTCCCACACAAAATCGGTGGGACGCATTATCCCAACGAGAGTGAAAGGGTTAAAGTAAATACATGAATATGCCTCATCTGACGCTAGCGTCAGGATGCCAGTAGTTACCGTGCTGAAGAAATCACATGAAGTTTGCGGGTGAATGTAAATTCAAAATAAAATTAAGCTTACCTAAATCTAAAGTCGACTTTATTCCTTTGGACTGCACGCAGCCACTTTCAAGTAACAAGGAAAAGAGAGAGTCGAAAATCAACCTGCATGAAAATATTTTTACTCTCTACTAGAATGTATTTGAGAGCACTAAACTACTTCTACTCTCAAACTCCGTACGTTAATACTTAAAAGAATCATAGTTAAATATGCGTAGAATGGTTTCATCCGTATTTAAAAAGATGAACTTAAACTATCTTTAGTGAATGTGCTCGAAAAGTCCAAAAGTATTCATTTTAAGAAACGCATGGAATTCAATTTTACGACACATGGCGAACAGAAAAATGTTACTTATAGCTATTTCCATTTTCAATCCGCAGCTACTCGAAGAGGTAAAGCAACAATGCTGTGATCTATATAAATTAAGTTACTTACATACAACTTGCTCCGGGAAACCTAGTCCACAATATCTGTCCGATACACCGGCGGCAGGGAGGTTAAATTCTCCGTCGGGTATGATTATATAGTCGGAGGTGCACGTGTTGCCCCTGGTAGACATCCCGAAAGTTACTGTGACGAGAAAAGTATCGAAGTTAAGTTTTCTCACCAGGGAAAATATGCACTCATGTTTGGCTAAAAGTACTTTTACTGAAGGGTGCAAAAATTCATGAACTTGCCTTACCAAATTCTAACCAATAAATTATACGACTTTTTTAACATGTCAACTCTATGACCAAATTAAAAACATACCAGACAAACACGGGCCCGCAATTCTGAAATTTAGGGAGCCTAAAATTTAAAGTTTGCAATTTTTTCGGCAAATTTTTGCGTGACTTTTTGCACTTCTAATTTTGGAGTGGGATGAAGTGGTGTTAGGCAGATTGGTGTGGTATAGAGTGATGTTGTACATACCATCTAATATTTACAAATACCCTGGTGTATAAATTTGGTCAGTGCCCGTCAGACCATCGGAAAAGGAAGGCACGTTTGTTTCCGCTAGGGAAATACCATTCATTTAAAAATAAATATAGGAAGTTAAAAGTCATTTTTGACGGGTAATACGACTAGTAATAACAATGATTAAGCAACTTAATGCTGAACATATATTTTTTTTATTTTGTGCATGATTGACACGTAGTTGTTAGGAATAATGGAATCCATTTTGTCAGCGGAGAAAATGAGCTTAGCCTTAAAGCAGTCCAAATTTTACGCATGACTTCAACGGTTAGTAATTGAATAAGTCATGAACCACGTTGAAAATTTGCGGAATTGTTTTAGTATTGTTGCACTCGTTATTTTTACAAAAGTTTTTAAGGTAGAATGAGCTTTTAGTCATACCGAGGTTAGCAGGGTTAATGGTAGATGCGTCTCCATTCATGAGGAACGAGAACGGGACGACATCCATATTTTCCCTCCACGTGATGCTGCAGTAGCCTGGGCGTGAGGCGACACAAATGCTGTAGCGCAGGTTGCTCAAGTGTCTGTTAACAGTATTACTATCTGGAAAACAGAAGGGAAACGTGCTATCTACGATTCTAGGCAATGTGAAGACATTAAAGAATGTTCTGCTTCTAGACAAAATACCGTTTAACAACACATTCACGAGATGTTTATTAACACGAAATAATAGTAGTGCGAATATTGATGTAAGATTTCGTCCATAAATGTTTCAAGCATTTTCATCGGGTAAAAAAGACCTATATTTTAGAACTATCCCAACATATTAGATATTGTCTTTATTAATGTTTTTAGAGCATTGCTCATCTAACGTGCACGGAATTATAAGAATGAAGGCGAGTCTTGAACAAATGCGATGGCTGATAGAAAAAGAAAGTTCTATGCGCGAAAATGCTTACTTCTTACAAATTCAAGCTTAATGCATGCTTAATGTGAGGACCGCGAAACAAACATAACCAAGCCTAACTCTCCTACCGGAGCATCTAG
>VOMN01086249.1:0-16535 GCA_014899125.1 Orchestia grillus
TGGGTGCTTTCCATATCTCATTTGTTCGAACTTGCCTTCATGGCAAGCCTGTATCTGTTCGAACTTGCCTGTACCTAAAAACAAATATAATATGGGATCTTTTTTCAACTATAAAGACAAGCTGTGTCTTGATGTGGAACCTTCTCTGATCTGTAGGTACAGTTGTGCACGTTATGCATCGAGCTACGTGGGCATGACTACACGTTGTCTACTATCAAGAGTCGCTGAGCACGATGGAGTAAGCAATAGAACTGATTTCCGCCTAACCAATCCACTCCACTCAGCTGTGCGCGATGAGGAAAAATATTGCAATATGGTTCCAGAATCTAACCAGTTTGTTACAGTTAGGCGTGTATCTAACGTCGTAGATTTCAAAATTTCAGAACTATTATTTATTTATTTTTCTCTTAGCAATCAGTCAAGTTCTTATCCACTAGCAGTTCTTAAATCTTAACAATTTTTAGTGTTAATTCTCTTGTTTTTGCCTTGTAAGTTGTTTTGTGCTGAAAAAGTTTCCAATTTTATAAGATGTATCTCTCATTCTTGTTTTTATCTGTCATTCCATTTGGCTGGAGAAGGGTCCCGAAACGTCGTGAATATAATATGTTTTCATTCGACGCTTCCTGCCCTCTGGTTTATTATGATATTTTAGAAACTTTTACTATACATACTGGGATGGAAACTTCTTACCGAAAAGAGTGAAGCTATTATATGCTGTTTGATCATTGTTACACCTAAAAAGTGTTGTCCAAGAAGTCAAATTCAGCTGAAAAACGTACATTTCAACAATTGCAAGTAAGCTCCCGAGACAAAAAAATTAGTCACCTACTACTATTAGGGTGTAGGACCTCCACTAGCCCGTATAATGACGGTAATTCTGCGTACCATTGAGTCTGCAGTTGTCCTAATGTTCACCTGAACGATTTAAACCACTCTTGCATTAACTGATCTCATATTGCAGCCACAGTACGTGGACGATCTTCTCGAAGTCTAACTCGTCGTTTTAAGTAGTTCCATAAATTTCCAATTGCTTCCATGTCATGCTTCCATTTCACAGTTCTAGCTGAATGCACCCGGCAGTTGTCATCCTAAAATAAAAGTTCGAAAAACACACTGGAGCTCGAACAACAATGCATGACAAATTTTCTATTCGGGGAGCTTTTATGTACATATACACGGCATTGACATATCAGTAGAACTCTAAGGTTAACGCAAGCTATATTTGACAATCGAACTTTGCAGAAAAAATGTTTAAACTACTGGCACAGATAAAAGGATCGAGGGTTGAAAAACATTTGAGGCATATATTTAACGAGCTAATAATTATTACCAAATCCTTCGACGTTCTAATTATTGCTCTATTACGCTAAAATGTTTTGAGTTGTTCAACTCCCGACTTGATGTTACATAAGCCAGATCTACCAGCGCTGCCACATCAAGCGTTACATAAGCCAGGTCTACCATCGCTGCAACATCAAGTGTTTCATAAGCCAGGTCTACCATTGCTGCAACATCAAGTGTTACATGAGCCAGGTCTACCATTGCTGCAACATCAAGTGTTACATAAGCCAGACCTACCATCGCTGCCACATCAAGTGTTACATAAGCCAGACCTACCATCGCTGCAATATCAAATGTTACATGAGCCAGACCTACCATCGCTGCAATATCAAATGTTACATGAGCCAGGTCTACCATCGCTGCAACATCATGCATTGAATAAGCGAATAAGCCAGGTCTACCATCACTGCAACATCAAGTGTTACATGAGCCAGGTCTGCCATTGCTGCAACATCAGATGTTCCCTAAGTCAAGTCTACCATCGCTGCAATATCAAGTGTTACATAAGTCCGAATCACAACTCAAGAAGAAGGGAAGGTCAGCCATGAAGTGTTGGGTGGGGGAAGGGTAGTTAAGACGTGGCAGGTGAGGGGAAGGGCAGTTGTGAAAGTCGTGGGAAAAAATTGATCTTAAAAATGACATAGAGGGTTATGAGGAGAAAGAAACAACAATATGTTACCAGAGTGGCAGTTGATGGTGTAGTGGAGGGGAATGGAGGGCGTGGGCAACCGCAGCTGCACGGTGGCAGGTGCCTCCCACACGTCGTGCAGAGAGCGCAAGGACGTCAGCAGGAGGTAGGGGCCGCTGGGGGAACAGGGACGTCAGCGTGAGGTAGGGGATGCTGGGGCAACACTTCACATGTGCACGCTGTGTCGGAGTGTGCGACTCGTTAAGTCTAAAGGTAACGTAGTCTGCTACAATGGGAAGTTAAGAGGATAAAACTTATACTTTGGCTGCCTAGTACTTTAGGAGTAAGATGCAAATAATACTTAAGTTTTAATTTACGGGCAAATTAAATTAACAATTTATTAATATAGTTAACAGTAAATTGCCAATGAGAGACTTAGTTAATATTGCTGACTTAGTACAAATCTACCATCACACTTTCGCTGGTTTAAGTCAACAGTACTATTGCGAGTCATAAGGAGTAATATGTGGACTTAATAAATAAAACGTATGGAGCAGTGCAAAGTATGCTGCACTTAATTATGCAACTGCACCAACAGAGAAATTTTCATGAGTAATTTAAAATATTACCGAGAAGTGTACTGTATCTGAAGGAAATGCATTACCTGAACAAAAATGGCATGGAAACGACTGCAGAGGTAGTTAGAAAATATTGCAAGACATGTACTATAAAAGAGATAGGACATAGCGAACAAGTAGGAGTACGTCGTTCTTTCACGTCTTCAACACACGTTGAAGGCGCTGTCTTTCCAGTCTAACACTTTATCGTATCAGGAACAAGAATATAATATTTTTAGCCCTAAGAATTTTGCTAATTATTTTATAAATCTGTCGATGGAGCGGCGAAGAAATTAGTTTGGGTTAAGAAGAATAAAGTTTAGTTATAGCGGGATAAGTTGTCGAGTTCTGTTTTGTGTAACTGGGGTCACGTTTCAGGAACGAGTGCATAGCAGGCGCACTGCTGTTGCGTGGGTCGTGGAGAGAAAACCCGTAAGAAAGATCCTTCGTGCGGTGGGCCGGGCGTTTCTTGTTCTGTGTGCTCACTGGGCGCTCCTGACCCTCCAGGACACACGGGGCCCGAGGACCGAGCCCCACAGCGGGCTCCCAACAGAACGCCAATAAAGGCCATGGAAATGAAAAACGAAATCCTTGCACCCCCAGCAAAGCGTGCAGGACGGAGCCTGAAGTCGTATTCAAGCAATAATCGAGAAGAGAACGTCAAACTGACGTTAGACACTGACTCCAGAAACAGATGAGTGTACGTGATGATACCAAGGTCTCCAGGCACATGTTTCGCGTCAGTGTGCGTGATGATACGGCACCCTTATCCAGCTCTATTAATTTGAAAGTAATATTCACCAGTAGGGTGACAGGGACGTAAGTTAGCAGTAGCCTCATAAATTATCATATTTCATCTCACTCATAATTTTGTTGTGGGTGAATTTTGTCGAAGTAATCTTGGGGCTTCTAGGAAACAGAAGTGTGAAAAGGTGTAGAAACTCCTCGAAAAAACCTTCAGGCTGGGACAGTGTACGTGTACTGGGTAGCACAACCAGGTGCGTGTGCATGTGCAGTGTACGTGAACGGGAAGCACGACCAGGAACGTGAGCCCGTACAGTGTGCGTGTACTGAAAAGCACAACCAGGTACGTGTACATTTAGAGTGTACGTGTACTGAAGAGCACAACCAGGTACGTGTGCACATGCAGTGCACGTTGCTCTTAGCTTGGAGAACGCAAATAATTAGTATGTGATTGTAAAGAGTACTATAGTTGTATGTGGTCGTAGAGCGTACTTGTAGTATGTGGTCGTAAAGCGTACCTGTAGTACGTGATCGTAGAGCGTACCTGTAGTATGAGGTCGTAGAGCGTACCTGTAGTATGTGGTCGTAGAGCGTACCTGTAGTATGAGGTCGAAGAGCGTACCTGTAGTATGAGGTTATAGAACGTACCTGTAGTATGAAGTTGTAAAAGCGTGACTGGAACTGAGCGATGTATTGTGGCGACGGATGGCAGGATTGAGCGAATCTGTGTAAAGTTATGAATATGAACACTACAATGTTAGGCAATTTAGACAATTTATTAACACAAGAGCTAAACGAATTAAAATTAAAAACACGGATTTTTTGAACAATTTCAATGGACAATTGGAGCTATTGCTATTCGTGGGCCCGAATAAGTCTTATGACTTCTAGGGCATCTTACAAAAACCGTATTTTAAGGTGTACATATATATATATCTAGTATGATGCATTTTCCTTAGTAACATATACAAGACTGAAGCAGAAAGATATATTGAATTGGTAAGATATAGTTTATTTTTAATAACTTTACAATGACTATTTAATGAAAAGCTGTAGATTCAATACCATACTTGAATTATAGTTTATTCACGTATAATGTGAGTGGTGTCTTAATAGTCTGTCTGAATATGATACTCTACTCTAAATAATTACCACCGTCAATGTCATGTTATGAAATGAAATTCAAGCTCCGTTTTCAAGTCTCGGAGTGTGCTTTTCTCACGAATGGTAGAAAGCAATGAGTTCCAAGTTTTTTACCATTGAAAGGAAAACTAAATTTGGATCTGATTTTGGAGAAGTAAAGAAGAATATATTTACTTCAGTTTCAAGTCAAATATTCATGATGACCAGTTTGAGCAGGTACTAATTGCTTCAAGCCTTTTCACATTCATTTGTCAAAGTTGCGTACATGAAAATATGGAGTGAATGTTGGAAAAAATTTGGATGCTTAAGTATTTTAAATTAGTTGTACGAGTCATTTGCACGAGTGTTATACTTCAAGTTTCTTATCGCCCTAATGGTCTTTTTTTGTAAAGGAGCAGGTTTGTTTTTATTTTTATTAGTTCTAAGCCATGTTTCAATGCCATATTGAAGATATAGATGAGCTAATGTTCTGTTTATTATTTTTAACACTTCTGCTGGTTAGATATTTTCAACTTTGTTGAGAATTCTAAAGATTTTCGATACTCTAGCTACAATACATGATATATGCTCTTTAAAGTCATGATTATTCCTAGGAATTTGGATGAATTAGTTTCTTCAATCTGACAATCCCCAATTTTGATGCATAGAAAAATGAACATTCCGCTTATAGGAGAAAAGCATGCCTTTATTATTTCGACATTGATGTATATTTTAATGGCTCTAAGGTACAATGAAACCTTTTGCAACTCTCCATTCATTCGATTTACAATAGAAACGTGGTTTTCAACGGAAAGAGCTGCCGAGAGGTTCCAATCATCAGAGAAAAGAATAAATTTAAGAAATGAAGTACATTCAATAATATCATTAGTGAATATAAAAAACAAGAGGCGTCACAAAGCAAATCTTTGATGAACTCCATGATGAACTTAAGGAGTTCTGATTGAGTGTCACCAATTACAACGTACAGTATTGATTAGGTATGATTTATACCAGTTAATTAAAGTGATTCCATAACAGTTGAGCTTCGAGAGTAATATGCTGTGATCTCTACAGTTAAAAGCTTAACGATAGTCGAGGTTGTATACAAAAAATGCTAGATTTTCTACTTCGGTATTTGAGAAAATATATTGTGGATGATTTATAATGGCCTACAATCCCTACATTGTCGATTTTTTAGAACGGAAGCCATACTGTTCGTCATAGCGAATTACTTTTTGTTCAAAGTAAGAGTACCCTTCTCCATAAACAATTCTGTCAAATATTTTACTAAAGATTAGCACCCAAAATAAGAGAAGAGTTAATTATGTCTGAAAGTGTTGGAGGTATGAAATCAGCTATGCTTTCAATACTTTTGCAGGACACAATTTGAACCCATTTGATTAATACTTTAAGTTATTTATGCTGTCAAGCACATCGAAGATATAATATTGCAGTAATGTGAACACCACTGCAGTAATGTGCAACTTCTCCAGTTATGTAACCACTACTGCAGTAATGCAAACACTACTGCAGTAATGTGAACACTAATTCAGCAATGTGAACACTTCTGCAGTAATGTGAATACAATTGTAGTCGTGTGAACAACTCTACAGTAATGTGAACTTTGCGACTTCAGTATTGTAAGAACTACTACAGTAATGTGAACACTACTCCTTTAATGTGAATGCTACTTCAATAATATGAGCACTACTTCAGTAAAATGAATGCTATTTTAGTAATATGAAAACGACTCTTGTATTCTGTACACTAGTTCAATATTGAGACACTAGTTCAATATTGGGAACACTTCTTCAATGTTGGGAAAACTACTTCGATATTGGGATTACTAATTCAATAATGAGAACACTACTCTAATATTGGGAACACTACTTCAGGAATATCAACATTTCTTCCATAAAGCTCATCATGCATCCATCAATATTCAACTATAACCGTCAAACAGAAATTTCGGCCCATGAACAATGCAGTGAAAGTGCAGTGTAGGAACCACCATGTGGGTCACTGCTCCACATACAGCAGGCCACTGCAGCACGCACAACAGGTCACTGCACCACGCACAACAGGTAACTGCACCAAACACAACAGGTCACTGCACCACACACAGCAGGTCATTGCACCACTCACAGCAGGTCACTGCACCACACACACAGGTCACTGCACCACATACAACAGGTCACTGCCCCATACACTGCAGATCATTGCACTACCATGGACACGTGCACGGAACATGTGCAGCTTTGCGCACGGGACAAGCGCACCAGGGCACAGAGCACGTGTACGTACAGTGCTGAGTGAGGGCGGTGACCCTGAGCACGCCGCTGCGCAGCACTACCGTCAGGAGCGTTCTCTCGAAGCCCTGCAAGACCCCCACAGGCCACAGTACCTGTGTAGCAAGAGAAGTGAGGCTCCAGCTTCGAATTGCAATACAGTGTTTTGCGCACGGATATTTTGCTCCATCGTAAGAAAAGAGTGGACAATTGAAAGGAGGAATTTCTTAGTTCTAACGCCTTTGTGGGGCTGCTGTTCACATAGCGTCATTGGTCGAGAGTACTCTGTTCCCCCGCTACTCTATGGTGGCCAGGGCACCTATTTTCTCACCCGATGAAGACATGGGTTTATGATCACAACAACTTCAAGACCAAGAGCAAGAGAGAAATAAAATTGTACTTCATTATAATGAATACTTTTAGAGTTAGAATTATTATTTTAACCAAAGGAAAAAGGAAAAATATAAAATGAGGTGGAACAAACCCAGGCAAACAACGGAGAACTAACCTTAGTAACGAGCTCGTAGCTGCGCACGTGTCGCAGAGACACCCAGCAACCAACCTCCTGCGTCTGACTCACGTCCAGGAGATAAACAGCACGGCGGTACCGGTCACTGAATACCAGCTGTACTGAACAGTCCTGGAAAATAAAAGTCCTGGAATACCAGCTGTACTGAGCAGTCCTGGAAAATAAAAGTCCTGGAATACCAACTGTACTGACCAGGCCTGGAAAATAAAAGTCGTGGAATACTAGCTGTACTGGAGCTACCCTGGAAAATAATAGTCTTGGAATACCAGCCGGATTGAACAGTCCTGGAATACCAGTTGTACTGAACAGCCCTGGAAAATAAAAGTCCTGGGCTGCCAGCTGTTCTGAATAGTATTGGAAAATAGAAGTCAATTAAATACCACTTTTACTGAACAGTCTGGAAAGTAGATACCTTGGTATAACAGCTGCCCTGAGCAGTATGTGGTCGTGGGACTATAATCTTCTCGTGAGCTTAACAAATTATTCTACAACCTGTCCACTGGATTCATTTGGCATAAAAATCTTCAAAACCCCTCTGTAAATAATCTTATTTAATTCCAAGCTACCATATTTCCGAGTTTTATCTCAGAAGGAGAACTATTTTGCTACGCCTGGATGTTTCAGTCCGTTCGTGTGACGGGAGCTATAGAAATTCGGTGCCAGCTGGTATGTGTTGATGTCATTACCGCATAGTTGAGCTTACTTTTAAGAAACACGTGTCTATTTTTCGCATGTACATGGTTAGGCCGCATTCGGGTTATATTCATTATAAATAAGTTAAAAACCTGTGGAATAACGAACAGAGCACCAAGACCACTGCTTGGCACTCAGGTGTGATGAATTGGAATTAAAATGTGGTGAAGTTTCCTTTCTTTTCATTACTGTGAATTGTATCAGAACCACGAGAGAACCAAATAAGAACATGGACGTTTCGAACATAAAGGCCATTTTCAACATCTGGACCAAAAAAAACTATAATACAAAGAAATTCTCTTATCAAGCGCATTAAAATTAAGCCAATTATTATGGGAACGCAGATTAAAACGAGTTTGTCTCCCAGAATATAAAAATATTCTAAAATGTGTAAATCGGTCGGGCAAGAAATAGAAGAAGTTCTCACAAAATCTTTCAAGCTGACAGGAAGATCACACTTTTCAGCGTGAGTACGCACGGCAGAACGGGAAGGAGTTGAAAAAGGAAGAATAGAAACTGTTTCCAGCACGCTTAGCTACGCTGGGAAGTGCGATCTTTCTGGTCGCCTTGAAGATTTCAATACAATTTCTTCCACATCTGGAACCATTGATTTACGCATGTTGGAATCTTTAATTATTTTATTTGACAAGCCTGTTTCAAACGGCGCGGATGCTGCACTCCCATCACAATGGCCTTTTGTTAATGTTCCCGATAAGATCATTATTTTATATTTTTGTTTTTTCTAATATGTTCCCGACATTGAAAATGGCCTTTATGGTCGGAACATTTACTTTCAATTTCAGTAAATTAGTAAATCTAGTCAATAAATATTATAAGCTTGCAAGTGGCTTTGCTTACTCATATGTGTTCATCATAGAACTTTGCTAATGGCAAAACATTAAAAAACATTAACATTACAAGAGAACAAGTAGCGCGCATCAAATTTCAAATGGAGCATTGGAGAAGTACACTATTCACAAATAAATTGTCATCTCTAGGGAGGGTCTCATTTCACTTCAAAATATCAAAATACAGAGAGAAATATGCGGGATCGAACTTCAAGTACTTGATCTGAACAGACCGTTTTGAGGTAACCGATATTTTCCATCTTTGCTTCAAGTCTTTGGTTTTGATGGAATAGAAGTATGATGGTCTGTAATGAGAAAAAATCCCTCTTCTTTCACCAGATTGAAGTGCAGGAATTTTGAATGTAATAATATAAATGAGAAAGTCTTACTTTTTTGACGTCCATCATAGGTGTGAAGCTGAGACTAAGGAACGATGCGAGCGGCACTTCTGGAGACCTCCTCTCGGGCCCATGGAGAAGGCCCTCGCTACAGCCTACAGTGTCAACAAAATCTGAACAAATATCAGCAAATGAAGTCTCTGCTGTCTGCATTTGGATGAATAGCCACTATGACCTTGAGAGAGTGCATGGGACCATCGGGATCTTCGTTAAGAGGTACTGTACATATATGCCAAAGTGAAAGTTAGTCGTTTAAAGAGAAATTTATATAAACACACATTGTCACTACTGCATACATTGGACATGGATGAAAAGCTCTCTCTACTCTATGTTGTATGTAAGAATGTAATCCTACTTCAGTGATCAAGAAATCGGAAACTGGTGAGGCGATGTGAAAATTGATCAGTGAGAGCACGTGTACTGTACAAAGTGATAAAAAACTGAATGGAAATGAAGAGTTATGACTCAAAAATTAATTGACGTAAAAGGGTAAAAAGACGAAATAAAATGACATGTTGTTAAGTTTTGCCGCAAAACATTTCTGAGTCAGTAGTACTTGACAAGCTTTAAACTGATTTTTTGTGCCTCTGTCTTGTGCAGCACGCTCCTTAGAAATTTATTTGAAAATTATTTGTGAGCTCCAATCGTCATAAACAAGTTTGGGTCTCGCTCACATGGGAACGTACGAGGTGTCATGCTCCACATACTAGTCAGTCACTTGGAGTTCTCAAAAGCAGTGCTATATTTAGGCGGGTAGTGTTTCATTTACTTAGATTTTCCATTCTGTCTTGTTTTTATAGGTACTATAGTCATGCACGTAGGGTTTAAATCATTCAAATATCCTCTTGTGCTTTTCGATAGTGTGCGTGTTTTGTTTTCAGTGTAACACAATGCCGCGACTGTAACTGAGGAATTTTGCTTTTCGTGCGCGAAGTGCATCAGTATCTCCATCGATTCGATGACGCCTCATTACCAACTTTCATGTCAATAGTCCTTTTTTTGACTTTTTGCGTCACCTAAAATTGAAGATCTTCTTTGAATTAGTTAGGAGTAAATAAGCGAACTGCTTTATATTTCGTGCGTTAATGTTACCGTGGTATTTGGTTTCTGATAGTGTGAAACTTTTTGTAGGTTTAAGGACATCCTAACTAAACAAATTGTACGAAACATTGGAAACTGTACGATGTTGATCTAGCCCGCGTGACTCAACCCGACATTTAATCACCGATGTGAATAAATAATAGCTTATTTGAATAACAAGAATTCATTTACCCTAAACAAATCTATTTAATGGTCGCATGATTTACTGACTGTAGCTAATAGTACCTAGTGTTTTTTATTTTGTGTAGATTTTTTGATGCATGCATTTTCTGTTCATGAATTGCAGATTTACGAAAAATTGAGAAGAGGAATGAAGTGTTAAAGTTTATATCTTCTGTTGTTAGCTGAACGAATTTCTAGAACCATCAGAAACGAGAATATGGAACCCAGAGGCTTGTTGCAGTCATTATGCTGTAAACCATACCGAGAAAGTTAGTATCATAACCAAAATTTTACGGTCAACGAGCCAAGTACTTATGAGCAAAATTTGAGAAAAAATGTCAGAAATATAGAATACACATAACGATAAAGAACTAGACGTTAAGTACCGGCCTATGAGCATGCTCACTTAACATTGAAATAGTTTTTGGATTAGGGATTACACTGCTACTGTCGAATAAGAACTCCGCCAGTATAGCGGAAATTATGCTGGTGTGTAGAATTGTCGAAGTAAAATTGCAAAATAAGAAAGGATTGACATTGCAGCAGTTATAACTTCACCAAAGACACAGACATTCAAGGTTTTTCATACATTGATATCTGCATTCGCTACCCTGGCTCAGGGCGTTCAATCTGCTGTTACGTTACTTACCCACGAAATCCGACGTGGGCTATGGCTTGACAGATTTTTACCGTTTACAAAAAGTCTACATTTATTGAACCATCGCAACAAAAGCTCTCATGAGGTGAGCTATGGGGAGAAGAAGTCCAACAAACCAGGTCTTCCATACGTAGAGCCCGGAAAGACAGAATTATCGTTGAACGCAACCTCAATAATGGTTGTGTGTACTGTGTGATAAGGGGAATGAGGGGCACGGAAGTGAGAGCTTGCTAGCTCATACTTCTTAGTAAACTATCCTTCCCTCCTCAGGTAAAGAGAACTAGTCAGGGGGCGATAGCAGTGGTGAGAGGCAGAGTACAGCGAAATCGTAGTCTGCTCTCGTCAGTGCCTAGCTCGGTGGAGTTGTACTTTAAGAGGTAGCCACCATGTACTGTGAAAGACAATTTTCATGATGGTCGGTACAGTTTTTTGTCATAATTTTGTACGGACTACTAGTTTTTATTGCCTAGGGGCTATCTATCCATGCGAGTCTGGTCGCCTACCCTAAAAAAAGTTTCTACATCAAAAACACTCGTAGACATCAGTTTTCTGATCATTTGAGGTAAGGCAATTTTGAGTTCAGGTTTTATTTTGAGCTCAGGCAAATTTGAGTTTAAATTTTATCTGAGTTTACACATTATCTCATTATTGATATTTCAACCATAGCAATAGATAACTTGCAATAAATCGTGTGGCATATTATTGTCAAAAGTACGAGTAAAATTAGGAAAATTAAAGATTGGATAAACGGTTTAGATTACGGAAATATTTGTGTATAAAAATAATATCTTTGTTGTGCAAATATTGTAAATTGCAAGCGTTCTATTTACAAAATTAGAATTACATGAGCATCCATGTCGCTCGCAAGCCAGTAGATGCACTCACAACTGGAGGAGGAGCGAAGGTCCTGCGAAGGGGCGGCGCGCCCCAGCGGGGCGAGGAGGGGTAGCAGTAGCCAGCAGGAAGGGCCCGCTGGGCTCATCTCGTTTACAACAGTTTTGAATTTGTCTTATGGAAAACGGCAGGTGCAAAGTACTAAAAAAAACGAAACATAAAACTTTAAAAGAGGTTACCCTAGTACGACATATAAATACGGTGAGCAATTTTGTAATATTAAAAGTTTGTGAATAATAGAAGTTTTCGTTACAATAACAACTGTGGAAATTATTTAACAGTTTGTGAGACAGGAATTTATCTTCTAATTTTAAGAAAAAGACTTAATCTTCAACAGCCCCTACAGCTCCGGCAACTTCTAATTTTCCCTATTCTGGATGATCAGAACTTCTTAATTCCTTCGAAATTGATATCAAAGAACATGACCCAATTCCTTCACCTGTTACTGCTGTACCAATCAAAGCTTCACATAGTTCATTCTAGCTCTTTTGCTCCGATGGAGGGTTCCTTCTTCTGTCGCGACTATCAGTGGTGACCGGCTATCCNGAGCTGGGCGTTAGGAATAATGTTTTTTTCTTACTTTATTCAAAAATAATGGTTGGATGTAAGTGAGTTGTATATTTAGCTTCTGGTGAAGCTATACCTTGGGTGACTATTCATACCATTGCGATATAATTGTAAACATCTAGTGTAATATTAACTAGCTAGAATAACTATAGCTATCCAGAATAACTTTAACTATCTAGAATTACTATAACTATGTAGCATAGCTATAACTACGTATAGCTATGTATAACTATTTGGTACTGTACATAACTATACTATAGATCAAAATTATAAAACTACATAACTATCTCCAATGATTAATATAACTATAACTGAAACTATAACTATAAAAAACTACACTACTACGAGTTTACTAATTCAAATTATAACGACACCGGTACGTTGTGTTTACAAAAGAAACTTAAAAAGTTTATAACTCTAAACTCAAAATTCGAAACTTGACCTTAACAGCACATTCTCAGTTTCAGAGAATGACTTTTATTTCCTTGAATGATAATTTAACTCAATGTTCTTGGAGCTCGATATCCTAGACCGGCCTCCCGGGGTAGTGCCAGTAGAACAGAATCTTCGGAAGTTACCCGTTTGCCCTCCGAACTACAACTGCCTCCTTAACTGTATTGATTTTCCTTTTTGAGTTTCCCTGAGTTCATTTATACCTGAGCTACGTATGCTGTTCAGCTGCTTGTTTAGTTATCGCTATGAAGGAACAAATTTTGGTCCTAAACTTTACCGAGTAGTAAACTGACTTAAAATCTCTCATGATTTTCCCCTTGGATTTTTTCATAGCATCAACAGCAATTATGCTGAGAGGCAAAATCAAAAGAAATTCTTTTTTTTTGCAGCGCAATGGGTGCCTGCCAGACTTGGGTCAGCTAAGCCTATGCTCAACCTCTTAAACCTGAAAAAGGCTACACGCAGACGCCCATAGCCGCTCAAATCATTCATGTTGTGGTGCTTCGGGGCAAGTGGTTTGCATTGCCTTTAAATTAAGCTAAGCTGAGAGTCATATTCTTTCGAAAAGTAGATTTCATCGTTACATCACAGCTGATTTAACCTTCTCTGTGGTTTTCTGCACGTCATCTAGTCAATTCCCGTGAGCTGGGCAGGTGTTTATGAAAATGAAAACAGATTAAGTTAGCAAGCGCGTATGAGTTCTCTCACCGTGACAGGATTGTCACAGCATCGAGCGATCTGAGAACAGCTAGAAGGTACAAAGTCACTCGCATGATGCTAGGACATAAATTTATTTCTCAACTCAACGCTTAAGTGTTCTCTCAGCCGCCAGGAAAGTCTTATGATTTACAAACAATGGCAAATCAAGGAAGAGCCATCCTTAAACAATGTTGAGACGGAAGGAGGCTACTCTTTTTTACTTTCTTCAGATGTTAAATATAATCGTTCACGCCTGTGCATTTCATAAATACGCCCGGTTGGAATCCTTGAAATACTCATTCTTTAGATTAATATTTAGCTATTTTTATGCTCTCATCGCGTTTCAAAAGTTTTGTGCACTATTTAAACAACTTTACCCCAATAACAGAAAAATAACTTTCTTCTAATTTCAGGCTGGAAACGTCTGGGCTTACTTGAAATATCACCAATTGGTAAATTTAGCTTCCTTCTTCCAAGTAGCGCCAGTCCTAGAGACCATTCAACAAGACGCCAAAAAAGTACGGCAGTATCTTTCTTTGACTGCGGAATCATAAAATTGAAAACCTGAGAAGAGATACCTCGCGTCTGGAGGAGTGACGGAAGCTATCTATTCACTCAGAGATTCCTAGAAAGATGCCTGGACAATAGATGCCCTACTTGTCAGATAATGTGAGATGGGCCACTTTGCTATTTCTGCATATCAGAGAGCAATTCGGAACGAAAAAGAATTCTTTAACATTGAATGGAGCGATGATTAGCTCTCGCGCAAATTCCTCAGGTCGCCTACACAATCGCAAACGGGAAATTACCTTCCGGGACCGTTGCGAGCTACTGGATTGTATTGCACATGTTTGTATGCCGATGCTTCTACAAAATATGCGGAAGCAATAATATACCGACAATTGTCAGTGCACGATTGTAAATAAATTCATTTGAAAATCATAAATTAGCAAGACAATTTATTGACATAAATAATGTTTTAACCCTCTGCAGATATCACTAAAAATTTCGGCTTACGAGCAAAATTTATTTAAGAAAACCGTTAATAAAGATACTTACATAACAAACCAGAGCCGTGATTCGTAAGCTGGCAATGTGATGCAAGCGGCTAGTGCGAAGAAATAATCAAATAATAGCACTGTAATTTTTCCATTTACTCTAAGTAAATTTTCATATACGTAAGAATGTGATGTACAGTAAAGACACCTAAAATAAAGTCATGCCTGTCCTCTAGTGCTTAGCAAACAATAAGTCACAAACGCTGTTAGGTCTGTGTCTTCGAGGTAAGGATAAACGTTGGGAATTTTATAAGATGAAATCCTACAAACAATCAAGATTTATAACTAAGAATGTCTGTCGCTCTAGAGGTACTATCTATTAAAAGTTTTCTTCTTTTACATATTGGTGACATACAAACTACAACTACAAATAAAATTTTAGCATTTTACCGGAATTTCTGTATTAACATTACAAAACCTAACAGTCAGTTCCATTCTTCTATACTTGCGCAGTATTTCACGGATAGATACATCAAACTACGTCTACATTGCAATTAAATACGAGGAGCACAATCGTAATCAGACATTACACTCGAGCCAGGGGAGGCAAAATCAGAAAGGAGTAAAATATTCAGGCAATCAGAAGGGAAATCATAATCAAACCATGGATCATTAAAAAAAGTAAAAATGATACATTAAAAAACGCAATAAAGTACACAAGGACTGAGTACGTACGAAAGAACGTTATTTTATTCTTGCACTCATATTTTTAACTTCAAATGCTATCTAATGTATGACAAGTGCTTAAAATATCTTGATGAACGCTAAAAACTTAGGTCACGACGAAAGTTCAACTATGTCGAACGCCCATTTCGAGGCTCATTTTTTGAAACTATTTTTTGAAAAGCTTACGTCACTATAGCAGATACCATCTGATCTGATCAGACTGTGTTGTGTGCGAGGTTTCCTTTGAGTGAAAAAAAATCAACGGCATGTAGGCGTCCGGAGGAGATACGCGACTCCCTCTTTTTAGTAACATCGCAGCTGATGGACTCCTTCCCGGGGTACTAGTGCGCCAAGTGTCCTACTTTTGCAAGTGTCTTACTTTAGACTAGTATTTTTTACCATCCCGTCCTAGATCCGCTAAATTACTAGTACGTGAGTACGTGTTCTTATCCCCTTACATGACATACGTCAGATGCTGTTTGAACGCGAATATGCTCACACCCTATTAAAATTCAAGGGTGCATCGCCGGTGAATTAAGGAAGACACGGTCAATCAGGGACGAATTAACGGCAAATCGGTCGTCTCGGCTTGAAAACGCTTCCGTCTCGCTTATATTTGTGCGCGGCCGAACAAGGACGTAATATTCGAAGCTGGCCATCCGTGGATTAAGGCTGAGAAACGATCGGTTGTTTATGGCCATAAGATCTGAGGACGGCCTGCCGTGATTTAAGGCCTTATAATCATCGGTGAATCTTGACCATGCAATGGACGGACACCTTCCATTGAACTTGACTTTATGATTGCTTTGCACGAAGCTGATCGAGTTTTGAAACAATATCCCCTTCCTACTTTCATGACGCTCAGTTCGTCCATGGTTCGAAGGAAGGACCTTGCCGTATACGGGTAAAAAACCATAATACAAATATCAATGATAATAACTATAAAGGACGAAAAATGCGATTATTATAATTTACTTTTATAAATGTAGATAAAACATCTGCACAATATTAAAGGGTAAACGATGACTAACAAAAAATATTGACCCTAGTCGTACGAATAGTCCGAGTA
>VOMN01086256.1:0-14055 GCA_014899125.1 Orchestia grillus
ACAGCATAACGGAACAACAGCATAGCGCGAACAACAGCATAGCACAAACAACAGCATAACGCGAACAACAGCATAACGGAAGAACAGCATAGCACAAACAACAGCATAGCGCGAATAACAGCATAGCACGAACAAGAGCATAGAGCGAACAACAGCATAGCGCGAATAACAGCACAGCGCGAACAAGAGCATAGAGCGAACAACAGCATAGCCTGAACAACAGCATAGCGTGAACAACAGCACAGCGCGAACAACAGCACAGCGCGCCAAAGCCTTGATATCGAACAAGCTCACGCAGGAGCAGCCAGTTGGTTGACCTCAGGTCCGGGGTGATATGGCCACTCGCTCATTAATGCCAGGCTCGAGTTTATCGCAGGAGTGTTCTTGTCAATTATGAGGCGTTTAGCATAAGCCTCTGGTCACACTGCGCAGTGCAACACCGCGTGACGCGGCATGACCTGCCATCCAGGCCCTTGTCTCATGCGGCCATCGACGTCGTTAGTCATAAAACGGTCCTTAGGGCTGATTGTTGACTGAAGTTCCTCTACCTACTTTAATTCTATATTGTTTAAAGTGAGAGTACTCCTTTCACAGCCACTTAACATTGGTATGGAGAAGTTAATTGGTGTGTAATAATGCGCGGGCATGTCATAGACTTCAAATTTCAAGAAAATTTCAATTTGCTTTGGAGCCAGTGCACGTTCCGAAATATTTATGCAACGATGCATGGAGAGTAGAATGAAAGGGATTTTTATATCATTACGAGCACTGTTGAACTGCAATCGCAAGAACATATTTGCCTCGTTTGTATTCTCGAAGCATCAGGTTTGCCATCAAATACTCATTTGGAATGGGGGAATGACTCTTCTCGCTCGAGAATTTGTTTTATAGTTTACATTATGCGAACTTCTTGAACTGCCATGTGTTAAAAAGAGTATTTTCCCCCGGAAATTCCTCACTTATGATATTCGTACTTTCTCGAGCCGAAACGCGACAGCAGCAGTTCTCACCAGCGGTCCTGGAAGCCAGCGCTCCATAATTGCGCTAACGGCTCATCATGCGCAGATGAGTTGCGCAGATGGCCTTTATAAGCATACGAGGCGGAGAAGAGTCTGTGTTTAGCTGTGACAGGTCGTTAGAAAGACCGCTGCTGCAACTCTTACTTTGGAGGCCTGACAGACACACTTCGATCAGCGCGTGACAGCTAATGACGGAGGGCACCCGAGCGACTCACTGCAAGGCTTCGCTGCCTCTCCTACGCTCGGGCCTCAAGTGGTCCTTTATAAGGAGAGCCGCTGAGGGTACACGCCTCGTACTGTCGTGAGGAAGCCTGGTAATTAGACTTGAGATTGATGAACCTACACAACGGGTACCAATATTGTGTGATATAAAGTATTAGTTTTGGGTGATTAAAGTTAGCATCGTTTCTGCAAGATTATTTATGCCTGTACTGTTCAAGCGACACAGGCTACGCATAATTCGTCAATTTTATCGTCAATTGTTAAGACGAGTCAAGCTTGGGGAAATGACGATTCTTAACAAAAAAACGCAGTGGCTAAACGGACTAGCATGATTCTTGTGAAAAAAGTGTTTTTTAACTCATGCAATGTTTCTCTTACAATTCGACCCTACAAATTATAAACTAGAATGCCTCACACATCATTGTTTCAGCACTCCAGTTGTGCAAATTTTTCCCCGGAAATTCACTGTACGACACACATTTATTACATTCTTCAAGTACGTGCATAGTTTCAGACCTGCGCACTGAGCGGCGATACCTTCTGCACGTTATCCCGCTCGGCATCCACGGCAGCAGGTGTATGAAGTCGTGGGATCCCGTCAGTGAGACAGCTGCTTGGTGACCAAAATGGCTGTTATTTGACTGCTCTGTGTTGCAGCACCACTACACAACACAACTACATTAGCGGCACTGTCGTTCAGCTGTGAGCTGCAGAGTTATGACAGCACCAGCAGCNGCTGCAGACTTACGACAGCACCAGCAGCACTGTCATTCAGCTGTCAGCTGCAGAGTTACAACACAGCTCATCTGATGGCCGGGTGTCCGTATTAAGGTCGTCACGCGCAGTCGCTGAAGATGGAAGCGGCCGTCGGACGGGTCTGAAGGGCGACACTCAGGGACTTCCCTGGCGTCCCTCTAATGACAGACACGGGCTCGGGATCAGCCACCGATAGCACCGACGGTTCACAAAAATAGGCTCCTTATATTGCCGTCTTGGATAATCTACTTAGCATCCATGGTGAGCGACTGTGAGAACTTATGTATGTCCATACTGGGCATGGCAGGGGAAGTCTTTGGGCTACTTTTGTTAACATCTATGGAGAATTTAGATGTTGATATTGAAGTCTTTTTTAGTTTCTAACGGAGAGGTAGTCTAGTGAAACTCTAGCGCACGCACATGGCTTATCGCTAAGTTTTATTTGAAGGACAATATTTTATAAGTGAGGTGCTAATCAGATAGTGAACAGTCGTGAAAATTTTATTTTGCTTTGCGTAGACGTGCAATAAAATAAAACGCTGAGTCAAGAGCAGCAAAGTGTTTGTCTGGCTTTGAACCTCTGCCCCCCAAGTTCATTTCCGGGTTTGCTTATAAAAAACTACGATGCAAACTCTTTCAGAAGCCCGCGGATGGCACTTTTTCAATTTATATTATTCACATGATATTATTATCATTTTTACACATATTTACGTTGATTGACGTTCTCACACTGAAAAATTTGGATCACATGACATGCGAAGCAATTTGCTTGAGATCTGAATTGCTGCGTAACTGGATTATGATGTTTAATGATTGAATCAAAATTTGAAAACGCTATTTTTTGGAGTAATCGACCAAACCAGCAGGAGAGTCGTCGGATTTTTCGAGGTGCAATAGTACGGTGACTTCTTTTTGAATTGTAAAAGGTAGCACAATCCACTTTTAAATCACTTAAACTTTTCCTCTTTTCGAAAGTCTGTAAAAAACTTGTCGAAAGATTACTTTGTGGAACAGAATCATAGGGCATTGCAGCTCATCTATGGATCTTAATTAATGAAAAAATCAATATAACTTTCAAAGTGTGAAAGTGTACAAATAAACAACGAGTAGATAACAGTATTGGTTTCCCAACGTGTCTCTTACCCTAAAAAAATGCAGTAACTGTAAGATCTCATTCCTAGTTTGAGAAATATAATTTTAAGGGGCTGCGTCTATTCATTAGGTGGAAGAACTATACATCCAAGGATTGTGAAATTTCATCAGTCACAAGGAAATATTGTAAACAGAATTGCATCAAGCTTCGAAGCCATTCATTGTCGTTAGGCTTGATAAACTTATTCTCTTCAAATTACTTAAGCGAGAGCCGATGACTTCTCATAGAATCAAACATACGAAGAAAATTTTAAGCACTTGAAAACGCCAAAATATGTCGCTAAGATGGTCATATATCTCCGTTATCGTCCTGGAGGGAGGTACAGACGCACCAGAGCGCAACTCCAACCAGCCTGAGCTCTCAACCGCAGACCTTCGCACCCGCCACGCTCTGGTGCAGGCTCTATGCGAAGCGCTTCAGCAGACTGAGATAATTTTGAGTTTTAGCAAACCACGACAAGGATATTCCGCTGGATTTTATTGGAATAATGCAGGAATGCTCTTTGGAATTTTATCATTAATTACAGAGCCTCGGAGTAAGTGTTTTTATTTCATAATATAGCTTGATACTTTACTTGTTGACGGAAGAAAAACTATTTCAAGAAATCAGAAAATAGTTAATAAAAAGGAGGTGTTAGGTAAATTCTTTCGCTTTTGAATTCTATTTCTGATAATATGATACTGAGGTATGAAATTTATTCGCTTCTGCTGTCTGTTTTAACGGGAACAGCATCCTGCAGGCGGCAGAGTTTGGGCTACTTACGCGAATCGGGGGATACCATTGAATTTTTTACGTACTAAGCATGTTAGTCAGAAATTTTTTGATGCGCTTGAGTGTGTCAGTATTCCCTTGTCAATTCAGTGCTGTAGTTGTAAACAGTGTGAGGAAGTCCGTGGCTATGTCACTCTGCGTAGAATAAGTGTACTCTTCGTAATAATGTCTCATTATAGCTAAATAGATTGGTGAATTAGTTCAGATTTATATTAATGTGTCCTTTACGTGCATAATCGAGGCTATACAGACGTGCAGAACCCGCAAACTTCACATACAAGCTGTGCTAGTAATGATGCTTATGGTACTGAACCCTTAAAATATTTTTCATTTTATTAAATTTTCTTTTATTCTTTGCACTGTAGAAATAACGGCTGGTCAGAGCAAGTAGAATTTTCCATTAAATTCCAAGGTTTACGCTAATGGTGTCACTGTTGATGCGTTTATAAGGGGCATGCTAAAATATACCTCAGAAACGCGCTCACATTCACGACACACATGATCTGAACATAGTTCACGACACACATGATCTGAACGTTGGTCGTGTGAAAACTGAATGACCTGAATTAAAATGTCGAAAACGCACCGTATTTTTTAATATAAACATGTGCACATATTTGAGCATTCCTAAAAAAAACAATCCTATTTTCACATATCACGTGTCATGTTGACGACCAATTAAGTGTCTGTAGAATTTCGGACACAGACACAATCTGATGCGATTTGGTTAAAAGTAATTATGAGAAAAAATACATAAAATTCTTAGTCACGTATGAAAATACAATAGCATTTCTAATGAATCTTTGTGGATGCCGTTATCTTGATATCGTCTGACAGTGATAGAAACGTGGAGTGGGAGTCCTCATCGAAAAGTGGCTGCAGATTCAGGTCATAAACGATGTTGCAATCCAATGAATCATTTTAGAAGATATTCATGTTAGTTTACTCGGAGAAACTTCTTGGATTTGGTTCCATCAGGAGAATGTAAATGTTGTAAATATTCTTAGTTAATCGTCAGACCTGAGTACTTTTTGTATGGTATCACACTTGCGCTAACAAGGAAAATTAAAAATAATTGAAAACTGCGAGGATATGAGAGGTCAAAAAGTGAATTATCAAATATCGAAGAAATGTCATATTGCAATGAATCAGAAAAGAACTTCAAGAAGAAATTACTAGTCGCAAAAGGCATAAAATAGAGTCAACAATATGCAGTCGATTTCCAAGAACACTGCGCATGCGTCACCTGTTCTATCAAAAGCATCATTTTTACGCACATGATAACCATATTGCCTTCTCTTGTCATTGGGGCACTTAACTTTGATTTAACACGTATGCATCTTGCAAGTTTAGAAAATTTTCATGGTACAAGTTTGACTATAACACAGATTTGAAGGTTTACGAATGGAGATTTTCCTTCTCACTTGATGAAATTCGGAAGGTAAGTTCTGTAGACTTGAGAAAATTACAATTAGGACGACGATAATGTGAGATGATTTCTGCAACAAGATCATCTATTCAGTTTGACGCTCTGCACAATAGAAGTCCAAATGCTTACCCTTTATTAATATTTTAAATTATTGATTATAGCCAACTCACATTAGCAATAAATCTTCAGCCGTTTTTGGATTCGACATATCACTGTTAATTCCACACAGTTTGAATAACTTGAACTTCAAGATAATGTATTCCAATTGGAACTAATTATCTCAATTTAGACAATCGAGTGAAGAAAGCAACATAGAATTGAGACCGGGAAGGTGGACCCTCGAATTAGTGACGGAGCTCTGGTTGTTGGACGCCGCCTACACTTCGTGAGGCGCGCCCTCTCCGTGCTTCTCAGAGCATCACAGTGTTGTGCCTCAGCACCGCAATGTTGTACCTCAGTATCACAGTGTTGTGCCTCAGCACCGCAATGTTGTACCTCAGTATCACAATGTTGTGTCTCAGCACTGCAATGTTGTACCTCAGTATCACAATGTTGTGCCTCAGTATCACAATGTTGTACCTCAGTATCACAATGTTATACCTCAGTATCACAATGTTATACCTCAGTATCACATTGTAGTACATCAGTATCACAATGTTGTGCCTCAGTATCACAATGTTGTGTCTCAGTATCACAATGTTGTACCTCAGTATCACAATGTTATACCTCAGTATTACATTGTAGTACATCAGTATCACAATGTTGTGCCTCAGTCTCACAATGCTGAGCATCAGCCTCATCATGCTGACACTTATCGCATGTATCAGCACCGGAACGTTATGCACAAGCTTTATCACGTTTAGCATCAGCATCACTACGTTGTTCATCACTATCATCACAATGCAAATGAGTATAACATCTTGGTAGTGGTGCGCATCACAACCAAAGCAGCGCATCAGCATCGCGGGGATAGACAATAGGAGTTAAAGAGTCATCGTTGTAATGAACAATCGTTTTGTGACGAGCGTATCTACTTATCTACTACTCAATCTACCCGAAGCGAAAGATATGAGCCGTAACTTAGGTATATGCATTGCATGTCATTAATTCTCAGTAGAAATTTCACTCATTTCCATATCTGTTCGGTTCATTATTAAGGAAAAATCTCGTACAAAACGAACTGGGATACTCGAAAAAGTAAATGAATTATGTAAAGAAAAATATCTCGTTTTTGTTTCAAATTTCAGATGAAATTGAACTTTGTGATAACATCTAAAAAACAAGTGAAGCTATAGCGGCAGGTCTTATGTTCATGTACTATGAATGAACTAATAGACTTATGAATTAAAAAGGCTACAGTCATTTCCATCATCAACTCAAATGTTCTAAAATTAAAATGACTTTCAGCATCCTGATGATCGAATATTTCCTTTAATTTTAAGAAATATGTTAACTTATACTGAGGTCATGTAGTTATATTCACTTAAAATTATAAAGCAAAAATGATATCGGGAAAATCAAGACAAGAAAATCAAGGCTGACCTGGTAACGCTGTGGACCTACATATTAACGTCTTTCAATTGTTGGACCATGTATTGACATGGTTATAATGTTCATTGGAACCCAAATTTGTTCATCTTGTCCTTTCTGTATAATTTCCATCTCTATATTCGAAATATTGAAGAGTGTTAAAGCATACGTTTGAACCCTTATGCATTTTTCATGTAAACCCACGCCCTATTTTGTAAGATAAAAAAATAAGAAGAAATCATCGGCAGAGCAAAAATACGACTCAAGGCTGCATGCACGTTGAATTCCGTGGTGTGCAGTTAGAGAGAGCTCTTATTTCCTTCTGGAAAACACCGGCGGATCAGCGCTCGCTATCAGACAGAGACATAAAGTGCGCCGAAGTGTGCAGTCTGGAAGGCACTATAGTTGCTGACGACCTCCGAGTGCGCCACCCACAGAGACCGAGGCTTATCGCTGGAAATACCGAAGACTCTCACACGAGACAACCAATTACTCCCTTGACAAATTTGTGTTGGGTTAACATTTGGAGGGCTGGTCGTGCGGCACATCTCTTAGATAGCGTTTATCGCTCCACTACTTCAGGACGGGGCACCGCAAACCGTGGGGGAGAGAAGGTTCGGTCACTGCCCCATGCTCCTTTGAATGGATTACGTTGAATTATCTTTAATGCCTTATATACAACGTATTACGGCATAGTGTACAGCTCGAATGCCACAAATACGACGGGCTACGGAATATTGTACAGCTCAAATTGTCTTCGTAAGTTTATTAAATTGACCAAAAAGTGACGGCTTGCACTCATACGTTACACTTGATTATTTATTCGTTATAATGGCTCCAAATACACCAGAGGGCGAGTTGAATAAATTTACAATTCACAGACGTTATTTGAATCCATCTCACTGAAGAACGCGTGTGAAATCCCCGCACAGAAAGAGCGGGCACAGCAGATTGAGTACTTGAGAGGGTTGAGCCAAGCAAATATATCTCGCAGCCAAGTCACGGTGTGAGTGTCCTCGCTTTATAGGGTGTTCAGATGGCGCCCACTATCAGAGAATGATCAGGCCACCAAGACAGGATGACCTCAACTCTGATATGCCAGCGCTGCTTGGGGGGTACCTCTACCTACCAGTTGCTGGCCACCACCGTACAAGGTGCCCCAGCCCTACTCAGTGGACAAACCTCGCTCTTTTTCTCGCCTGTCTTTTTTGGCCTCATCCTGTTCGTCAAT
Source organism: Orchestia grillus (assembly GCA_014899125.1). Lineage (NCBI taxonomy): Eukaryota > Metazoa > Arthropoda > Malacostraca > Amphipoda > Talitridae > Orchestia > Orchestia grillus. Next base: position 8,112 of record VOMN01086256.1, read on the forward strand.
GTTTGTTCAACTCGACCCATATACTATAAAACGCACGTGAGCGAAAATTTTCTACAAATTATTAGATTATTTACATTATTAGCATGTAAGATTAACGTACCTCACTTTTCTTTAGCTACTTTCCAGTGCCGTCGATACTCCATAAATTAAAAGTCGTACTTTTTAGGCTATATTGTACGGAAACGATTCTTTTAATACATGCTCTACCCCGTACCGCAGATAATCCATTAATTTTTAATTTTATGACTTCTCCTGAATTCAAACAGTTTTCTTTTCAGCTCCGTAAATAAATAATTTAAATAATTTCCAGTGGCAAGTCCGTCAGTCTCTTTCACTCCCAGAACTTAAACGCGGTCTCACCATCAATTCTTCCTCTGCAAAGTCCAGTAAATTCGTCAAAGAGTGTGCCGAGAACTTTTCGCAGCATAGACGGCTGACTGCAATACGCTCGAGGTATTTACGAGTGTTTGTGCAGTGGTTTATCGTAGCTGCACGGAGGGACAGCCACGGCTCCTCAGGAGGTTATCATGTCAATGTCGCGCTTGGGTCGCTGCTGCAGGGACTTCATTTAATAAAACCAAGCCGAGATCGAGATGCGTTCCTCATAACACACACACAGACCTGAATATGGTGTCCTTGAAACTTCACCATTTGCTCAAATTAAATGCAGTGTGTTGAAGAAAATATTATTAATATATTTTTTTTATCCATGATAATTTTTTTGGTTAGGTATTGAACTTTCCTCCAAAATTTTGCGTACATGATAGTACGGCTGACAGGGCAGTTCGAGTTTACAGTGTAACAACAAAATAACATAGGTGCTTGAAGCCTCCTGCTCATATATGTCCTTCGTTTATTATGCTTTATCTTTTCGTTAATATCATGAGGTGCAATGAGTTAAAAAATCGCAGTAGACTCGCATATATTCATCATTTTTAAGTAATCACAATAAAATCTCTCATCTGTATTATTCATAAAATTTATGTTTCCATAAACTGAAGAAATAACCAGCTGCGTGTACAGGTGGGATCTGTAAAAAAAAGAGCTCAAACAGAATGACATCACTCCGAGGATGATAAAATAATAGTTCCGACCTAACTTTCACATATTTTTGAAAAACTCCTATCCTCTTTTGACGAGCACTTTAGAACACGAAAAAGGTTTTTTACAGTGACGATATCATTTTCACTCGAGCCTCACACTATTAGGAGGGATACTTCATATATATGTAGTGTTCGCACGCGTTTGTATGTTTGAATGTTTGATGTTATTGCAGGTGCCTCAGAAGCGCAGACCCGGCCAAGCTCCCAGCACAAGGGGGGTGAAGACCTGTGAGCAACAGTAACTTTATACCTTGAGCTCGGTGGGTGTTCCGTAGAGATAGCATAGCCTTTTTGCACATTCTTCTCGAGATAAATGGGCGTGATTCCTTTTGTTTTAGAGTTTTATGTGCGCACGAGGATCTTACGGAGGTCCGATGAAGATATCCGAAGCCTTCCATGTTGGTGGCATACATGACAACGCACATCACGGGAGGCCCTCTCGGCCTGGACGCGCCACGCTAGACCCCCATTCGTCGCGTGCGACAACAGCTCAGGTGAATTCTTGGTGAGAAACCTCGCTCCTAGCAGTCAACTTGAAGACGGATCTTAAAACTACAGTTTAATCTCGGGATTTTTATTACAGATATGCTCCCCAAGTAATTTCGCTAGCCCCTTTGTGGAGATATATTATGAATGTTAAATGTATTCAACCTATTTTGACAGACTACCCATACACGTTTTATTCTCAAGAAAAAAATGCTTGCAACGCACAACTCTGCATTTCTCTTTTGTATAGCGACGTATGCTAGAGATGATACCTATACAACTCTACTACGCGGGAGCTAGTATCAAAGAGAAGAGACGATTTTCCTGTTGAAGACATGTGTGTTGCCAAAGGTCTCTGCAGTTTTTAATTTAAACTGACAATGTAATTGATATTTTTGGTTTTAAAATAGGTATGTGAATGAAAAATGAACTTTACGCATTGATTTAAAGGAAAGCAAGAAGTTTTTAGAACCCATCGTGCAGAGCTTCTGTGATGGCATTATGTAGAATGTATGTACCTGAAATTGTAGCTGAATTAGGATTGTAAACAAGTTTAACAGAATTGCACAGCAAAAGAATTAAAGAGTACAAACACTCGGATAAACACTTATGATCTATTGATCTATTCATTCGGTTTCAAAGATACTTAAGGTGAGATGTTTACTTCGATATGAAGGTCTGATTACAACTCATACGTTCATTAATGCTGTCATTTTTCAACGTGACTTCTATTTTGTTCATACGAATAATTGCGAAGAGATCACTCGAGGGCAGAAACACCATGTAAACAGCGGACTTCTGAAATTGGACCATGAAGGAAGAAGAAGAATTTTCGGAGTCGCTGCACCTGAGTAGAATTTAATAGAAACGCCCCTCTCCAAGGACCAGATTGCGAGGCCATTTCGATTGATCTATGGTATTAAATTGAGGGAGTCGAGCGTGCTCATCTCCGAATTCACTGCACACAATATTCTGTGCAAAAATTTTAGGAAATTTGAATAGTGCAACGTCGTAAGTGAATATGTAGTGGAATGCAAATATTATCGTAAATCAGGGTAGCATTTTTTCCTTTTCATGCATTTCGAAACAAACTTGAACTTTTTTCTTCGGTACAAACCTTAGAATCACCTGGATGAAAATCAAAGAAAATTTGGATTTATTGGAAGTATCTGCTACCCATGCAATGACGTCTGCCATTTCCTCACTGAGAGCAAAAATATATAAATTCACTCACATTCCAGTAAATTTGTAGCAATGCTGGCAGGCAACTCATCATCCTATTGCTCAATCGTTCGATACTCAGGTCAGAGAAGTAATTGTTCTACTTTCTCCTGAGGTCAGAGGAAGAATATTGCTGCTGTCTGATCTGCATCAAGATTTTTAACCTTATTTAGCCATTTTACTGTTTCGATTGCGTCTCGTGAGCAGGTGGCCTTATATCCTTTTTTGGGATTACCTGCTGTTGGGATTATGGAAGTTTGAAGTTCTTTGGCAGCTTTTCGAATTCTCGAGCAGGAATTTTTCTTTTCTTGCTTCATCATAACATGAACGATTCGTTTGATGAGGATAGATTTATTTCTACCAAGAAAAGACTTGCGAGATGTGGCAATTTTCTGTTTCTTTTTTGGTACTAAAAATGTCACAGGAGAATGAACGAATAATTTTTTTTTCTTAAATTGTAATAGAGAAATAAAACTGTAAGACGTGTATCAAACGTTTCATGTTTCATGAAACGGAAAGAATGGTTAAATTGATTTGCAATAGATTCCGTGTGTTATTTCTTATTTTCTAAGCCTCATACCAGTTGCTACAAACTTTCATACGCAAATTTTACAATAGAAAAAAGAAAATCTCTCTTGTCTCGGGCAGTGCTGCAGTCTACGAATGATCTGCACCTCATTTTAAGGTGAGCTGGGAAGGATTTCTGTGAACTACTGATGAAAAATATACAAAATGAATAAAGGGTCCAAAAATGAAGTGAAATTTCAATTCACATTGCTTATTTTCAGTTCTCTTAGATCATGCGTACAAAAACAGGTAGAGAGTTAAACAATAGACTGTACACCTTTACCGAGTAACAAATAACGGTCATTTCGAACAACGTTACAAAGGATAAACATACTGTACACGACTCGGCAAAAAGTTTGTTACACCCTGAAGGAATATGGCTTTAACAAAAACAATCAAGCGTAATAGTTCATTAGACCACTTATCAAATTGATTACAACTTTTATTCTTTTAGACATAGATTCTATAAGATTTTGCAAACAATCTAAACGAATATTTGTCCTAGCTACGAGCAAAAGTAGAGAAAGATCTTCCAACGAAGAATGAAGCGGTATTGAGGCTCGCACCTCCCTCGTCGGTTGGTCCCACAAATTTTCCATCAGGTTCAAATCTGGGAACTATGAAGGCCATTCTGTATCAGAAAATGATCTTTCGTGATCCCTGAACCATCTTGCGCTTCACGAGACCGGTGAATGCGAGCGTCGTCGTCTCGAACGATACCGGAACCATCAGGAAAATAAAAATACATAGACAGCTGTACTTGGTCACCTAGGATTTTCAAATTATCCTGAAATTTAATTTTGTTGCTGCAAAGGGTTAGAAAACTTAATCTAAACCAGTGCAGCACCTCCAGATCGTTTCACTATCCCGGAAGCCTGTACCATCGGAGCGATGAATGAGGGATCCAAAGCTTCATGGGCCTCCTGTCTCACTCTTACTTGGCCATCTCTCTGAAACAAAATGAGCCTCTATTCATTTCCCCACAGAACGCGTTCTCTGTCTTCTATAGTCCAGTCTTTGGGGACTTTAGCAAACTACATCCGTTTTTAGGGCAAGTTTTACTGACAATTGGTTTCCTGGAGGCAGCGTAATTCATTAAGGCAATTTCCGTCAGTTGGCGTACGGTACGAGCAAAAGTTTTCTAAGGACTTTCGTTGAACAAGCTAATCAACTGCTGAACACTTTTGTGCCAGTTTGCCATCAATAATCTCTTATGAACGAGCGTTCAGAGTTTTAGCCTTACCACTCTTGACACTGGATGACTGCACTTCACCATCTTGTTTCCACTGAGTAGTTGTTCTTTGCACAGTCCTATGTCCTATGGTCATCGTTTGAGACACTTCGACTGATTTCCCAGCCCTGTGCAAACATTTAACTTGTCCTTTATCAAAGACAGAGGTTAGTTTTGTAGGCTTTTTCCAATGGGATTATTCATGCTCGTTGTTATGGAGAGAGCGAGTGCATGTACTGACTACTAGTGACAATGAATACAATTATTGTTACCATATTCTTTTTTTTTGGCTTAACGTACAAAAAGTTGTTCAAATTATATCAATATTTTACCATATTGCAACAGATTCTTGGCCGGGAAGTACATGTAAAAATTTGTTGTATAAGGCTCAGAGTTGGCTCTATAATCTCCGGACATTACGTAATTTTATTTTGTTCCTTCTTCATTTTGAACATGAACAAAAGTGCGGGGAATTTCTTCTGTATCATTGGTTGAAAATCTTAGAGCTACCCATCAACTTTATTTTTTAGCTTTTCGTCAAGCCTCTTAAATAATTGTTGAACTTTTAGCTCATTGGAAGTGAAAGAGAATATTCGAAAAAATAAGTACTTGATTTTTGTGTTCTACAGTTTCTTCGTATCTTACTGAGAGTTCCATGAAAAAATGGACAAGATCACAAAATGCGAGCATAAATTGAGTAATAAAATTCTCATATCACACCTCCCAATTGGATACGTGCAAGAGCAGCAATAGTTTGCTTCTATTTTTATTAACGCCAGGAATTCTGAAGATATGTTCGCAATCGCGAGAAATCTTTGAGGTCCTTGTTAAATTGCTTTAGAGCCGCTTTGTGTACCAGTAGAAATATCGTTGCCCTCCTGGCTACATCACACCGCGTAGTCCGGTAGCCTTCGTTGCTTCGCAGTCATAACGCGTCGGACTTCCACTCTCCCCCGCCTCAGTAGCAGCAATGGGAGCCTCGGAAGGTGCGTAAGACCAGCAGCCGCTCCACATACCGAATGGCCGGCCAAGAATAGCCAGTAGCGGTCCGCTCGTCCAACGCTCTGCAACAAAAAGTAAGATGCCCGCACGCGGACAGGAAGGCGGTATCACGACTACCGGACGCCAAGCAGCTACCGTGCGCACGCTCGCAAGCTCAGGAAGCTGCACACTCGTCACGCCCAAGTCATCAACACGTTTTTGCACGATTGAGCAACTACCGCGCTGGACACATCACGAATTCTCCCAACCTTGAACTTCCTGGAGGTAATCGTGACTGTCCTCCGTATCTAAAGGAGTTGTTGAGGGTTCGTGAGCCCGGAGGGCTGTAAGAGGA